>APFE030466985.1:12214-43211 GCA_000404065.3 Pinus taeda | reverse complement strand
GAACATGGAATAAGAAGGGAATTCTCTACAGCTAGGACTCCTCAGCAAAATGGAGTGGTGGAAAGGATGAACAGAACAATCCAACAAATGGCTTGTGCTATGCTTGATGAGTCTGGAACTCCCGCAACCTTCTGGGGTGAAGCTACATATGCTGCGGTTGTAATTCTCAACAAAACAAATGTTCGAGTGAACAGCACTCAAACTCCGCATGTGCTCTGGTATGGTGAGACTCCTTCGGTAAAGCATTTTAAAATTTTTGGGAGCAAATGCTATATTAAGAATATTGATGAACAGCTTGGGAAACTTGAACCCAGAGTAGATGAAGGCATTCTCCTTGGTTATTCTCCCTACAGCAAAGCATATAAGTGTTATAATAAAAGACTTGGAATAATTGTCGACAACATTGATGTAGTGGTTGATGAAAAAGGATACATCCTTAGGCAAGTAAATCATGAAGATATCGAAGAGGATGAAAACTACGCTCCAAATCAGACAGATGATGAAGAAGAACCTCAAGAGGCACCAGAGGAATAGATAAGGATAGAAGAAAGGACTCCATCTAGGTACGTTCAGAAGAATCATCCAGAATCTCATATTTTGGGGCAGAAAGAAGCAGGTGTACAAACTAGAAGAACAATTGCAGAAGCCTCAAGCTATTTGGAATTGCTCTCCTCCACTGAGCCACAAAATGTAAAAGAGGCATTCAAAGATGTATGATGGATCAAGGCAATGGATGAAGAACTTGAGCAGATTGAAAAGAACAACACTTGGGAGTTGGTTCCCAGACCAAAAGATAAGAATGTCATAGGGACAAAATGGATCTTCAAGAACAAGTTCAATGAAAATGGGGATGTTATTAGAAACAAGGCTAGACTTGTTTGTAAAGGGTATGCTCAATAAGAAGGAATAGACTTTGAAGAAACTTTTGCTCCCGTTGCTAGACTTGAGGCCATCCGAATGTTCCTTGCTCTCTCAAGCTTTCAACAATTCAAAGTTTTTCAAATGGATGTGAAATCAGCCTTTTTGAATGGGGACTTAGAAGAAGAAGTGTACATTGAGCAACCAGATGGTTTCATCCTTGGGAATGATCCAAATCTTGTATGCAGACTAAAAAAGGCACTCTATGGTCTCAAACAAGCCCCAAGGGCTTGGTACTATCGCTTGGACAAATATCTTCATCAACAAGGTTTTTCAAAAGGATCAGCGGATAGCAATCTTTATATAAAAATTGAAAATGATAAATTGATAATACTTGTTGTGTATGTAGATGACATTATCTTTGGTAGCAATGAAGAAGCTATGAGTCAAAACTTTGCCTTGATGATGCAGAAAGAATTCGAAATGTCCTTGCTTGGAGAACTGACATACTTTCTTGGTTTGCAAATCCAACAAAATGAAGGAGGGATCTTCTTGTCTCAAAAAGTATCTCAAGCAGATTTTGAAGAAATATGGCATGGAAGATGCAAAACCAGTATGTAACCCCATGGTCACAGGATGCAGCCTCAGTGAAAATGATGAATCAGCTGCAGTGCATCAACCAACCTACAGGTCTATGATTGGAAGTCTACTTTATTTGATAGGTACTCGACCAGACATCATGCATGCAGTAGGAATAGTTGGAAGATTTCAGGCAAATCCAAAGGAAACTCATCTTCAGGCAGTGAAGAGAATCTTTAAGTACCTTCAAGGAACTCAAAACTATGGCTTATGGTATCCTAGAGATACAGATCTCACATTTCATGCTTATACAGATGCAGATTGGGCCGGAAGCGTGGATGACAGGAAGAGCACAAGTGGTGGAGCATTCTTTATGGGTTCCAGATTAGTATCCTGGTTCAGCAAGAAACAGAGTTCGATTGCTTATCTACACTGAAGCGGAATATGTGGCTGTTGCATCTTGCTGCACTCAACCTTTGGATGATGCAGACCTTGAGGACTTTCAAATCACTTGTACACCACTATCTCAATATTATGGATAATACAGATGCAATCAACATTTCAAAGAACCCAGTCATGCATTCAAAGACCAAGCACATACCGAACAAGTATCACTTTCTCAGGGAACAAGTGATTGAACAAAAGGTCAAATTGGAGTATGTTCCTTCTAAGGAACAAGTTGTTGATATTCTCACCAAACCATTGCCCAGGGAGACCTTTGAATACCTCAGGCAAAAGCTGGGGGTAGTTGATGCATCATCTTGTTGTTGAATCTATTGGTTGTACGCGAGGTCTATATGTGGTATACGCGTACATTTGCTGGTTTATGGATTGGTTGTAGATCGATGGCACAGGTTCAAGGGGAGCACATATAATGCATTGTTGGCATTATGGTAGCAAAGAAGGAGAACATGGATGCTGATCTGAACATGGCTGCAATATGTCTCTATCTCTTTCATGGTCATGATGGATTATGGTTCTTCTTGAAGAAATTTATGGTGGATGGTAGATTATGGATCTGGTTAGGGGGAGCATTATCAACAGAACAAAGACTTAAGCATGTTCTCAGGGGGAGCATAACCCTTTGCCCTTGATGTCAAAGGGGGAGAATGACGTTGAGGATCTTGAGGTTGCCATCAAGTCCAAAGGGGGAGATTGTTGGCATTATGTTTCTAGTTTGGCTCTATGGTACAGGTGTTGTACTTGATGGCAACTCTCTCATGTGGCAGATCTCAGTTCAGGCACTCAAAATCATGGAAATTAAGATACCCGTAGGTAATCCTAGAAGAAGCTGCGGACCCGCAGGTACGCCATCTAAGGGGTGCAGACATGCACGCAGGTTCTCCGTTCAGAAGGTGTGGACCCCAGTTTCACTCTCTCCAATGCATAAAAGCGCATGCACGTGGGAATCTTCATGAATGGTTCATGGTATTAGTCCGACAGTTTTTGATCCTATGGTTTTGGTCTGTGGTATTGCATCTACAAATATTGATCCAAGGTATTGGGTTCATGGTATTGTGTTATTATGGTTTTGGGCCATGGTATTGTGAAAGGCTTGCCTATAAAAAGGAAAGGAGATCTCTTGGCCACACACTTGTAAAATTTGAATATCTTAAGATCTGAAATTTTGGGTGAATGATTTTAAAAGCTAGATCTAAATCAAACTTAAGGTGAATCTATTGATAAGTCGTGATCTCTTGGGCGCATGAGCAAATCTGTGGATCTGACTGATTGTGGCACATTAGAGGACTGGTAATTTGGCCCTAATCAGAAGTCCGCAGGCGATCCGAAGGTGCAATGCGGGGGTACGGAGCACAGAAAAAGGCGCAGTGCGGGGATACGCAGTGCACCAAAAGGCGCAGTGCGGGGTACGCAGTACAGCAAAAGGTGCACTGCGGGGGGCACGCAGTGCAAAAAAAAGCCGTAGTGCGAGGTACGCAGGCAAAAAGAAGGCACAGTGCGGATATACGTTGTAAGTCAGACAGTAGAGGTGCGAACCTGAGAAGAAGTATGCAGAGCAGAAGAAAGACTAGTGCGGATCTACGCAGTTTAGTCTCAGAAGAGCTGCGAATATACGCAGGCCCCTATTGGTGAAGTTGCAGACTTATCTTGAAACATTTGTTGACTATCTTTTATCTATTGCTACAGAATTCTGGGTTTAGATTTATGGTATTCTTTTCTGTTTACAGCATTCTGAAGAGTTGGGTGATTCATTTGTTTATTGTATAAAACATTTGGGTGATTTGTATGTACTTGATGATTATTTGATCTTCTTGGATCCAGTTTGAAAATTCATGAAACGTGGTCCTTAAAGAAGTAAAAGAGCTAAGGGGGTTGTAGCTCCCTTCCAGGAGAGACTGGAAAATGAGAGAGAGTTGTAGCTCTCTGCAGGTTGCATCCTGTGTACTGGTAAAGGACTGCACCAGTACAAAATCATTCTAAAAGAAGTTTCTAATTGAAAGAAGATAGAGACATATTGCAGCAAGTGGTTTTCACCCACATTGGGTTTCCACCTTATATTTGGTGTTCTTTGGTTTGACTATCTATTTTTCTTGATTCTTGCTCATTATTATATGGTACTAACATACAAGATTAAATTAAGTATAAATCAAGAAGACATATTGAAAAGAATTTGATAATACTGATTCACCCCCCCTCTCAGTATTATCTCCAACATAGCCATGACAAACATTTTGTCAAACACATCATGAACATGTAATCTACATGTCATAATTACATAAATGAACATAGGGGTCTCATACTTATCTGAGAATCAATAAGAAGGATTGATACCCTCTCATAATAGCTGCAAAAACATCAATTAGGTCATGCATTCAATAACTATTCATTTACTAAACAAAACATTATGAGAGTCATAACTAAAGTCTTTCATAAAGTGTGCTTATAACCAGCATATAACCAAAATAATAACAATTATAGAACATCCATCGAAGCCACATATAAAAATTATAAATACGTATGAATTACAAGAGGAAGGGAGCTCATATTAACACATTATGTAAATCTAACCAAGTCAGGGACTTCCACATACCACCTGACCATATATTGGGCCGAGCCAAATCTCTCTTTCATCCAATCACCCCTATTCCATATTCCAAGCATGAATGTGGGATCTCATGGAAATAACCAACCAAAACCAAACTAGGGCTTCCAGAGGCCAAACCACCTCAACCCCCAACCAATGATTCCACCTCACAGTCAAAAACCAATAATCATCACCAAATCAATCTCTACCCAAGTTGTCCAAGGCTCCAAAGCATTTGTTCCAACCCGGATCTAGGACTAGTAACTCAACCCACAACTTTCACAGGGCTCCAGCGCATTCTTCTAACCAAGGCTCCATAGTATTTGTCCAACCAAGGCTTCCAAGACTAGCAACTCAACCCAAGTTGTTCCATGGATTCCAGAGCATTTTTCCAACCAAGGCTCCAGGAACAAATAACTCAACCCACCGCCATAAGGAACATGAGCACCAATCACAAAACAAAAGGGAAAGCCCGCAACACCATGGTTATCTACGAAATGAAAGGCTAAGAAAAATCATTGTCAATCCAGGTAATCCTCCATGTCAATGATAGATCATAACCAAATAACCATATTCATATACCATGCATGCCAAAACTAATAAGGAAATAGTACATGCAACTCAGTACCTGAAAAGAAAACTTGTTGGAGTTGTTGATCCCACTGTCCTCTTGCACTTTCCTACTTTTTTGTTATGCAACTAGCTCACAGAAAATATAGATCAGTGACTTGAAAACTATCCTCTCCGAGGGTGAAACCTCATTTACATTACATAAATGACCAATTCTTGAATGATACAAATGATAAGACCTCCTTGGTATATATAGGAGTCTAAGGGTTCACAATATAATTAGAGCCTACATAATAATAATAATGTAAGGGCACAACAATAAAAATAGCAGGGTTCTATGGGGCACAAAAATAACAAGAGGGGCTACACTAACAATAACAATAATGGGAATACACTAACATTATAGGGACCTAACGTTCCCCTCTCCTTCAAAAAATATTGTCCTCAATGCTTGAGTAGTTTCTGATGCTTGTGTATAAAATTCTCATCCTCCCATGTGGTTTCTTCAGCTAGTAAGTTCTTCCTCTTAATGAGGTACTCTGAAATTAATTTATTTTATAGATGTTGGGATCATGTTTCCATGACTAGTTCAGGCTCAAATATGATTTTTCCTTCTTCGTGAAGTTCTAGAAACACTATTTGAACTGGGATATTGTCACCAATAACCTTGTTTAAGCATGAAACATGGAAAACTGGGTGTACTCGGGAAGATGCAGGCAGCTCCAATTTGTATGCCAATTTGTATGCCATAGTACCAATCTTTTGCAACACCTTGTAAGGACCATAATACTTGGGTGATAATTTAGTATCATTCTTAGCTTGCTTAAGGGAAATTTGTTTGTATGGTTGTAGCCATAAAAATACCCAGTCGCCTACGTCAAAACGTCTTTCACTGCGATGTTGATCAGGTTGTTGTTTCATTCGATTATGCACCAAAGTGAGGTTATCCTTTTAAGAGTTGGAAAACTTGTTGTTGATTCTCTATGTGATATTTCATTGCTTGAACCTTATAATGTTCTCTTAAAGATGATGTGATGGATGGTGGATGATATCCATAAAGTGCCATCAATGGCGTAATTTTTGTTGCAATATGGAAGCAAGTGTTATACCACCATTCAGCAAGAGATAACCACTTAACCCATTGTGTTTGTTTATCAGATACAAAGAAACGAAGATATCATTCCAAACATTTGTTCACTATTTCAGTTTTTTTGTTATCTTGAGGATGATAAGGTGAGATATGAGCTAATTGAGAACCAAGACAAGAAAATAATTTTGTCCAAAAACCTCCAATAAAAATGTGATCTCTGTCACATACAATAATATTTGGGTTTCCATGTAGATTTTGAATTGTTTCCATAAATGTAGTAGCAATTACATTGCCTTTAAAAGGATGAGATAATACACAAAAGTTTTCATACTTGGTAAGTCTATCAACTACCACCATGATGACACTCTTTCCTTCAGACTTGGGTAAACCTGTGATAAAATCCATTGAGACCTCCTCCCAACGTTGACTTGGAATGGCTAAATATTGTAACCAACTTGGGGTCTCAACTGTCTAAAATTTATTTTTTTAGCAAACCAAACATTCTACCACAAAATTTTGAATATCATCTTTAAGGCCATCCTAAAAAAATTCCTTCTTTACTCTATGGTAAGTTTTTAAAAATCCTAAGTTCCCTCCTAAGGGGGAGGTGTGCAATTCCAAAATAATACTTTACTTGAGTTGGAAATTCTTACAAAGATATAAATGATATTCGTACCATAATAAATCATTTTTCTAGCTAAATGTGTCTAATGTACTTGGATCTTGCTGCAACTTTTAAATGAGGGTCCACACCTCTTTGTCATTCTTCCATTCATCCCTTGGTTCAGTTATCCAATCAGGTTGGATAATGTAAATGGAAAAAATAAATGCTTCCACATCCTCGTCCTTTCTTGAGAGTGCATCTGCAAAAACATTTTGCTTCCCTTTTTTGTAGATGAGTTCAAATTCATAACCCAACATCTTTGTGACCCATTTTTCTACTCTTCTAAAGATAATATTTGTTCCAAAATTATTTAAGACTATCATGATTTGTTTTTACCTTAAAGTGTCTCCCCATTAGGTAAGTTCTCCATTGCTTTAGTGCATGTAATATTTCCAACATTTCCTTCTCATAAATAGGTTTGTTTAAATACTTTCCTTTGATTGGACGAATTTTAAAAGCAATGGGTCTTCCTTTTTGCATAAAAAAAAACAACAATTCTAGTTCCTAAGGCATCACATTCCAAAATAAATATTTTTGTGAATTCTGGCTTAGCTAAGACCGATGCTTGACATCCTGCCACTTTAAGATGTTCAAAGGACTTAGTTGCTTCTGAAGTCCAAGAAAATGCATCTTTCTTTAGTGATTTTGTTAGAGGTGCCACTATTCTCCCATAATTCTTAACAAACTTGCGATAATACCCTTTCAACCCACGAAATCCTCGAATATCATTTATGGTTATGGGGATTTTCCACTCCTTAATGGATTTAATTTTTTTAGGGTCTACCTTAACACCCTCATGAGATACAATATGACCCAAATATTCCACCTCCTGTAGTCCAAAGAAACATTTGGACGTTTTTGCATATAATTGTTTCACCTCCAATAGTTTGAACACCTGATCAACATGTTGAACATGAACCTTCCAAGACATGTTGTAGATTAGTATATCATCAAAAAATACTAACACAAATTTTCTAAGGAAGGGTTTGAATATGGAATTCATCAAACCTTGAAATGTGGAAGGTGCATTAGTAAGTCCAAAAGGCATGCCCAAAAATGCATAATGACCCTCATGAGTTTTGAATTTTGTTTTGAGAATGCCTCAACTCTTCATTCTAATTTGATGATGTCCTAAACGAAGATCCAAATTGGTGAAGTAAATTGCTCCATGTAATTCATCCAACAATTCATCAATAACAGGAATGGGAAATTTATCTTTAATAGTGAGCTTTTTCAGTTCCCTATAATCTAGACACATACAACATGATCCACCTTTCTTGTGTGCCAATACTACTATAGCAAAGAAAGAACTTTGACTAGGTTGAATTATACAAGCCTCTAACATTTCTACAACCATACATTCAATTTCACTCTTTTGGGCATAGGGATATCTGTAAGGTTTGATGTTTGGACAAACACTTCCTGAAATAAAATGAATAGCATGATCATGATCACGAATAGGTGGGAGGCCTTTGGGAGTCTCAAATACCTTGGAATGATTTTCCAAGACTTTTTGGAGATTTGGATAAATAGACGATTTCGATGTTTGAACCTCTAGTGAGTATAATTATTCAATTAAGCCTTGTTGTTATTTCTTCAGAAGCTTTGTCATGTCATTAGAGTTGATTATATTTCTTGGTTTCCATGTGATACCCCTTAATTCAACTTCCTTTCCTTCCCAAAAAAAAATCAAGAATATTTATTGAATACTAAAATCTATCGTCCCCAAATATTGTAATCATTGGAATCCTTGTACAACATCAGCATCACCCATTGGAATGGAAAGCATTAGAATATTCAATACATATTCCCCCATGGTTAGATTGATATTATGTCACTTACTAGATAAATTTATAGTTACTCCATTTGAAACCATCACTTAACACTCTAGTGTTGGATATAGGAAGCAATTCAATTCCTTGGTTATCTTACAGTGAATAAAATTATGGGTACTACCTTAATCAATCAACATTATGACCTTTTTCTTCTTGATATATCCTTCTATCTTGAGAGTTTGAGGAGTGGTAATTCCTAACAATGCATTACAAGATATGGTTGGATTCATTTCTTCTTTATCTAGGATTGGTTCCTAGTGCATATCCTCCTCTTTAGATGTTTCTTGCACATTTCCTTCCACCTCTTCATAATCTATGTAGAATAATTTATTCTCAACACACTTATGAACTTTCGTGTATTTTCTATCACAACTGTAACAAATCCCTTTTTCTCTTTTTCCCTACAATTTTTGTGGTGTCAACCTTGTATGTTGTGTAATGCTAGGAGAAGCAACACTTCCATCTTTGTAGTTGTGAGTGATAGACTTCCTTATTGCCATAAATTTTCTTTCCACCCTGAATTCCTTCTCCAATGAATCAGGTTCCAGAAGGCGAACCTCATGTTTGATGTCATCCTTCAAAGTTCCTATGAAGACATTAGTCCTATGCTCCTTTAGAATATTAGTTACCCTGGTATTCAATTTTTGGAAGCCCTTAATGTGCTCTGCCATGGGAAGCTTCCTCTAACAATATAAAAAACCAGGGGCCATTTGGGTAAAAAAAACTTTAAAGTTGTTTCTTCTCGCTTAATCATGTACAACAATATAGTCCTAGGCATCGGTCCTGCCTGGAGAGGATATCGTTACAGATGCCCTATTATTTGCTACCCCCTTGAAGGGTATGATTGTGATTATGATTTGCCAGATTATCATGTAAATCAGGCTTTTTCAATACTTAAACAAAAAAATGGTTCCAGGCTATATAAGGAAGAAGTTTATCCTGCCTATTCTTTGACACAACTGCACCTCAATCATCTTATTGCATGAGGACATGCAAAAAGGTAAGAAGGGGAGTATGTTGGGTCATAGAAAAGGTATGTTTTATCCTTATATTAGCTTAATTAATCATTCATCTCTATATGTTTATCTTCACTTTAGGAAATAATTTCGAAGAAATTATTGCAGAAGCTCAATAAAATCAATTATTAACGAATTGTGCAATTTTAGGCATGAAAGCTAAATTTCGCTATTTTTATATGCAAGAATATGAATTGAACGATTATTGTTCAAATGATGGAAAAAAATGACCAAGAAAAGAAAAAAGACAATATTTCAATCATGAAGTCTAGCAGAACACCAGGGAAATCAAGTTTATTTTGTAATAAAATCATATTGTCGATTGCGAAATCCTCAAGATCTCTTGATCTTGAGGATTCACTCCTATCCGTTTGTCTCTCATATGTTATAAAAGCCGACAGGTGAAATAGAACACCTAGCTAGGAATTTGGAGATTGTAACTATTCACTTTTGAAACAGAGTATTCTCACTATGGTGATGTTGTATCTTTATAATTGAGTTTAATGAGAAAGATCGTGTTTTACTTGTAATCACATTCTTAGTGTCGTTCGACAGTGACTTCTGGAGACTCTAGGCCCGGTCGATAGGAGATTTACCACTTTTCTTGTTCCATACTTATTTCTTTTTACTCTTGCAATTGTTTATTCATGTTATTTCCTAAAATTAGAATTATTATGATTATTGTGAGTATTGATCCTTATGATTTACCTTTGTCGTTCAAAGTAGATTCTAGATCTTGCTATGTTTACATATTTATGTTAATCTTTGATGAATTTATCATATTAGTTTAAGTATTCGATTTATGTTCCTTCTGAAGTAGTGTTATCAGACATCTTGAGTTCACAGTTGATTGCTTTCAGTTAAAATATTGAATAGTTGCTTGTTGTTTATTTGTTGTAGCTTTCCTTCTTGCTGAATGAATTATTGTCGATTTTAGTTAATCAATATGCTAAGAGTGATTCCTTTTACTTGCATTCAAATTCAGTTCTCTGCATAATAGATTAAAATATATTTGAAAATTCTTTTAGGTTTTCCTTCAGATTTGTTTTGTATTGAACTTCGAGAATTAGATATTAATTATTGCAACAATCTGAAATCATTTTATTCTGAATTAACCTCTAAAGTCACTTGCATAAACAATGTTGAACACTCTTGAAATAAACAAACTTGCCCTGGTTTGATAATTAATGTAGGTATTAAGTTTACTTTTAATAGTCATCTTAGTGCACCAACATTTTGGCGCCATTGCCAGGGAGAGTGTTTCAAAGTGATTTCTTTTTATTTTCTTGTTGTAAAATAATTGGGTATTAAAAATGGGAGGTAAGAAGATGTGTAACCAACAAGTAAAGTTCTTGCTGAACAACCCTCTTTTCAACAAATTCATAGAGGTTAAACATCAGTAGGGGTTTTTATGAATGACTAAGAATAAAAAGGTAGAGAAAGATCAGAACCCCCCACAAAATCCACAAAACCCAAGGGATTGTTGAACCTTGGAAGATCAACTTTTACAGATGAAATCACAAGAAAATCAGAATCTCAGGCATCAGTAGGACCCTAGACTATCTCTGGAAAAAGCCCTACTATAATCCCTCAGGGAGAAGGCTCACCATCTGTAGCCTACGCTGAGATTCATAGCCAAACTAGACGATCTGAACAGAGCTTTTAGGTCACTAAAAATCTACATTTTGATCATTCACAAGAGGGAAAATCCTGCAATTTAAGAGAAGGAGAGGGAGAACCAATGGAGTTGCCAACGCAGAGCCACAGTTGTCTGAACTAGGATCTCCTGTGATCCTAGATCGGGGCAGTGTTGTAAACCCACTTCGGATTGAAAATACGCCACTTACTCAGATAGCATCCCCTAAAGTCCCTGAAGGATATTGGCACATTTTCAACCAAATGATGAATCAACCACCTCAATGTCAAACCTATATCCCATAGTCGACCCAATAGCCAATGCCCCGTTGAAAGGCATTCCCTTGCAAAACATCCCAACCTTTCATGGCATGACCACAGAGGATCCAAATGCCTTCTTATTCGATTTTGACGTCCTATGCAGAGGATATGATTGCACCACCAATCCTCAAAAATTGAATTTGTTCCCTTCTACCCTAAAAGGAGCATCTTTGTGGTGGTTCATGGGTTTGGGCAAACACACTATTAACTCTTGGGATGACATGAAAACTTATTTTCTCATGAAATATCAAGACTATTGTAAGACTAGGGATTTAAAAGACAAAATCTTTAAAATGTCTTCGAAGGATAATGAAACTCTAGAGGAATATGTTGAACGATTTCAATACAATTTTCAAATATCCCCTCACTCCACACTACCAACGGGAGTCCTGAAAGCCATCTTAACAAAAGGAATGAAAGAAGAATGGATAGAAACTTTAAATTTGATGGGGAAGGGAAACATTTCTCAAGAGGATTATGATGAAATTGTTCACTTGTGTATCAGGTGTTTGCGAGGTAGCACACACACTGGGCTAGGAAGCCGAGATTCTATGACTAGAGGAAGAAAACTAGCCAGTGGAGTTGTGACAAGAGTAGAAATCGATAACCTCCTAGCGGACTTCAAGACAAACATCCTCGACACCCTTCCAACATAATTGGATGTCCTGCATGCCAAATAGAAATAAGCCTTAGCATAATAGAATTTTAATGTTTTTTGCCCACGCTGCCAAAAGAAGCACAATCAATGGGAGTGTCCATTAGACATGGTCCAGACATGCGCTATCTACACCAAGGACCATGCCACCAAGCACTGTCCATCACTTCCAGGGTTGAAATTAGTTTTTAAAGAAGCAGAAGAAGAGACAGAACCAACATACTTAATGAACCAATGTCAATAGTGGCAAGGCTGACCTACAGGTATGTCACATGACCCATCTTAGTTCTTTCCTTCTTCGTTATTTAATCAGCAACAGAATTCTAGAACAGCGTGGCAAGGTCAATCACCTTTCTCGACTTGTCATTCCCAACCATTTCCTATGTCACCTTGGCCAACTCAGTCCTTTCTAGCTAATGGTTGGCCGAATCCTCCTTTTACACCTTTTTGGCAAAATAATCCATACCCATCCTAGTGGTCTGCCTCTACTTCACAAAATTCGAACTGGTCTCCGAATTGGCAGCAACCTCTAGGGATAACCAATTCACCCATGGGAACAGGTCCTCAACCTCAATCTACATTATCAACCCCATATCCATTACAACAAAATCCTCAACCCCTTCTACGTCCCCAACTACCAACTCAACCAAATCCAAACACCAATAACAAACAGATTCAACTGATACAAATTGTTGAAAATTCAGACCTTCAAACTGAACAAAAAGAATGCAATGAACTTAGGCTAAGATCAAGACACATTATCACCCCTGAGAAAGATAAATACCAGCCACCAAATGAGTTAGAAGCATCACATGTAAATACACCTTCGACTATGACTGACACATAAATAAAATAGGGAGAAGATACAGTCAAATAGAAAGACCTTGAAAAACTCATAATTACTTCTCCCCCGTTCCCTGGAAGATTAAAAATACCTAAACCAATTGTTTATCTAGACTTTGATCTCTTAAGGGAACTTAAAAATATTTGCATTAAAATTCCTTTCCTCCAGACCATCCAATATATTCCTATCTATGCTAAAATGATTAAAGAACTATGTGCGAAAAAGCCAGTGAGGAAAATAAAAGCTCCACCAACTATCCATGTCATAGGGACCTTGTCTAAATTACCTTTGGGCAGAGAAACATCGATAAAATATGAAGATCTAGGGAATCCCATAGTTACAATCCAAATATATGGTTGCTCCTTTCCGAACACACTAGTTGACTTAGGCGCAGCCATTAACATCTTAACCACAAAAACTTGTAAAACACTTGGCATCATAGCTCTAGAACCAACCACCACCCAGCTAGAACTCGTTGATCATTTGGTGGTAAGAGCGGAGGGAACTTAACATGACATTACTATTTCCATTGATTCATGGGAGTACCCAATAGATTTTCTAGTTATAAACCCAAAAAGTCAATTAGACGGACACCCTTTAATTTTGGGCTGACCTTGGTTGGCAACAACCGATGCTTATATAGGTTGCCATGCGAGGAGCATGACCATTGCTAAGGGAGACGTTGTAAAGAATGCTATTTTGTATCCTCGTGCCAAACCAAGTCCGCCCATTGTGAAAATACATAAACAACCACCCACATACCTGGAAGAAAGTATTCGTTCACAACTTAGAATAGCAGAAGCGCTCGAGTTCAAGAATCAGACTGAAGATGATGTAGTCGTTAACTTTATTAATCATCCAACCACTGTGAATAATTTCAAATGTCAAATGTTAAAATAAATTCTTGACAATGAAGTGTTGGAAGACCCTTTGAAAGATACTAATGACCAGCATATCCCAACAACTGTCATTCATAATAGCAAGCCTGTTGAAATTGAACCAGGAAAGATTTTAAATATCAATGATAGTCTCGACAATGACCAATAACAAAAGCTCATTCAAGTTCTACAAAAATATAAAGGCAATTTTTATTGGGACTATCCAGACATGAAGAGAATAGACCCACAACTATGTACACATCATATATACACCAAAAAGGATGCTTGTCCTACTTGGAAACCTTAATGGAGACTAAATCTGCATCTCAAAGATATTGTAAAAGAAGAACTACAAAAGTTGTTGGACGTGAAATTTATTTATCCCATTTTTTATAGTAAGTGGGTCTCTTCGCTGGTAGTTGTTCCCAAGAAAAATGGGAAGTGGCGCATCTATGTGGATTATCGGGAATTGAACAAAGCCATGCAGAAAGATCACTTCCCTCTTCCATTTATTGATCAATTCCTTGATACATTGGCAGGAAAACAGTTCTCTTCCTTTCTTGATGGCTTTAGTGGCTATAATCAGATCCAAATCACCCCTGAAGACCAAGACAAAACCACCTTTACCTTCCCATGGGGTATGTTTTCTTACAGAGTGTTACCGTTTTGTTTATGCAATGCCCCAGCTACATTTTAGAGGGCCATACTTAGTATTTTTGTTGATCTGATAAATGAAGGACTTGAAGTTTACATGGATGACTTTACCTTGTATGGGGATGACTTTGACCAAGCAATATAGACATTAGAGAAGGTGTTGGAATGATGCATTGCCACCAGACTATGTTTAAGTAACGTCAAGTGTCACATGATGATGACAGAAGGTGTAATCCTAGGACACTACATTTCTGTGGCTGTGACACAGGTAGATCCGGTGAAGATAGAGGTAATTCTCATACTACCTACACCCTGTACTCAGACGGAGGTACGTAGCTTCCTCTTATATGCAGGTTACTATCGTAGGTTCATAATAAAATAAATAAATAAATAAAATAAAATATATCACAAATTGTTGTGCCTTTGTATGCTTTAACGTGAAATGTTGAATTTAAATAGTTTGATAAATGTGACACTGCTTTTACAAATTTGAAGAAATTAATTTTGATGGCACCAGTATTGTGTGGACCCAACTGGAAGCTACCGTTTCATATCTCTACGGACATGTCAGATGCAGAAATAGGCGTTGTCCTCAACCAAGAGGAGGAGATAAAGCCTTATGCTATTTACTATATAAAAAAAAACCTTACTCTTGTTGAACATAATTATACAGTAACATAAAATGAATTTTTAGCTGTCGTTTATGCCATAAATAAATTTATACATTATAAAACTAGCTATCAAGTTTTTTTGTATAATAATCATTCCGCCATTAGATACTTAGCTAACAAACCAATTACAAATGGATGAGTGACTCGTTGGTTGTTACTTTTGCACGAGTTTGATATCACCATTAAAGATCATCCAAGGAAGGAAAAGCCAGTCACAGATTTTTTGTCTCGGGTTCCAAAGATAAATGATCCGCTGGTAGTGGATGACCAATTTTGAGACAAAATTTTGTTTGACGTAGCAGTTAAAATGCCATGGTATGCAGATGTAGCAAACTATCTGTCATTAGAGAAGCTTCCCAGACACTTGACAACAAGGGAAAGGAAACAGATCGTCCAGCGTAGCGCCCGATTTTCTTGGATTGGCGGATACCTTTTTCATACAGGGTATGATATGTGCATACGCAGATGCATTCGTGAAGATGAAATCTACGACATCTTGAAGGCCTACCATGATGAGCCTTGAGGAGGACACTTTGTAGATCGCAGAACTGGGCACAAGGCACTACAGATGGGCTATCATTGGCCCACCATTATTAAAGACGCTAAGAAATGTGTCTAGGCTTGTCATAGCTGTCAAAGGATGGGTCATCCTGGTCAATCTGACGAAATGCCGCTACAGCCCCAATTAGTAATAAAACCTTTTAATCGATGGGCATTGGACTTTGTTGGCCCATTTCATTTGCCATCAAACCAACATTCCTACATACTAGTTGCTACAGACTATGTAACAAAGTGGGTAGAAATAGTAGCTTTGCCAAGAGATACGAAAGAAGCCGTAATTAATTTCCTTTTCAAGTTATTTGTGCGGTAAGGTTTACCCATGGAAGTGATAACATATGGAGGGGGGAAATTTGTAGGACATAAGATTACAACCACTCTACAGAACCACCACATAACACATAGAGTCACTTCCTTGTATCACCTACAGGCGAACGAGCAGGTAGAAAGCACTAATAAGGTCATCGTAGTAGTTCTGACCAAGACAGTTTCAACACATCGATGGGACTGGGCTACTGGACTGCTAGAGGCCTTATGGTCCTATCACCCAATTTGGTGAAATAATATTGGATATTCTTTGTACCAACTTGTATTTTGCAAAGAGCCCATCTTTCCTATTGAAATTGAAATAAAGGCTCTCAGAACAACCCAGGAAGTGGGATTGGATCTGACAGAGGCCCAAACTAAATGACTTCAACAAATAAATGAATTGGATGAGGCTTGACTACTTGCTCTACAACACACCGCAACTATTCAGCTAAGTGGCATGAAAGTCTTATTAAAAAGAAGATGTTTCAAAAAGGAGACTGGGTGATGCTTTATGATTCCAAATTTCAAGACTTTCCGAGTAAGTTATAGACGAGGTGGCTTGGCCTGTATGAAATTCAAGAGGTGCACAATAATGACACTCTCACTTTGAACACCATTGATGAGTCTAGCCATTCTTTCCAGGTGAATGGACATTAGGAACGTCTTTATCATAAACCACTCACCAAAGATTCTTTTTTCCAAAAGGTATGTGATGATCCCACTATGAAAATTCTAGCTGCAGGGAGTAGTGACCTAGAAGCTCTACTCTCATGAAAATTTATCTCTCTTTAGCTATAAATAATGTATATATTTTTCTTACAATTGGATATAATTTATTTTAGATAGGCATCACTGTGTAAATATGGGGATTTCTCCTTTTTTTTTGGTGTGTACGTTGTTCAATCAATTGAACAGTTGTCATTCAGTCAATTGAACAACTGTTATTCGGTAGAATGAACAGCTCCGATTTCCTTTAGGTGTGTTTGTTGTTCAATCAATTGAAAAATTGATATTTATTCAATTGAACAGTTGTTGTTCGAAAGAACGAATAGCTCCGATTTATTTTTGGTGTGTTTTTCGTTCAATCAGTTGAACAGTTGTTGTTCAGTCAATTGAACAACTCTAATTTCTTTTCTTTTTTTGTGTTTGTTGTTCAATTAATTGAACAACTATTGTTCAGTCAATTGAACAACTCTGATTTCTTTTTTGTTTTTTTGTTGTTCAATCAATTGAACATCTGTTGTTCAGTCAATTGAACAGTCATTGTGAAATCAATTGAACAGTTGTTGTTCAGTCAATTGAACAACCACTGTTCTAAAGAATGAATAGCTCCAATTTATTTTTTTGTGTGTTTTCTATTCAATCAATTAAACAATTGTTGTTCAATCAATTGAACAGTTGCCATTCAGTCAATTGAACAACTCCAATTTCTTTTTTGGTGTGTTTTTTGTTCAATCAATTGAACAGCTATTGTTCGGTAGAACCAACAATTGTGATTTTTTTTTTTTTTCCTTTATGATCAATAATTTTTGTTCCATTTTCGTTCATTTTTAATCAAACAACCATTTTTCTCTCGATGTTTTCTTATCAAAACTATCTTTTTGGATTTGGAATTTGTAACCAAGATAAAGAAAAAACAATAATATTGATACCATTATGACTTGTAAAACCTTTAATGGTTATCTTTATTATGAAACTGACCTGGTTCATCTATATCATGACTGGCTGACTATCTTCTCGTTGGACATATCATTAAAAAATTCACTATCTTAATACCATGTTGATTTATCTTTCACAATTTCATTTGATAATTCCCTTTGGTATGATGATATAGGGATAAAACAGTAACTTTCATTGGTATTTTTTTTACTTCTCACACCATCCCTAACTCTTAAGGAGTAAGTGAGCCTCCCTCCCTTTACAATAAAAATATGGAAATATGAAAATATGAAAATGCAATACAAATATTCTTAAAGGGGATAGGGGGTCTCATTACGAGCTAGCCTACCATGATCATAAGGATGTAACAAGTGACATTCCATTATGGTCACCACACCAGGGTAATGACTTTCTAGATAGTCAAAACTGTCAAAAAGGACAGGAGATCTCATCACGAGCCGACCTGATCACTTTGTTATATCCTGGTGAATGGCATTATGATTATTTGGTTACCATGCCAACATAGTGGTCTCTTTATAGCAGTAAAAAAAAACATCTAAATACCAAATGGAAGATTTTTGCTCATTTTTGGGTTAAAAAGCAACACGGTCAAGGCTATGAACGCCTATTGCCAGCAGTGGCTCCTCTTGTGGTATTGAAGTTCTATGTTACATTTCCAATTATTCTTTATCCCATTATTTCCTATTGATTCATTTATAAAGGTGAATTTACCGATTCAAGAGCATTTATAACTATATTAACCAATATACATGGTAAACTACACTTTTATATGCATTATATTCATACTGTCCGATCAATCGATACTAGCAGTCATTATCATTCATCTTTGGTCATGCTTTCATCACATTTTTCCACCTAAGGAAATATCTCTTCGCATAATGATAAATTCTCTGTTTTATAACTTTTGCAGTCATTTCCCATCTTCCCGACTTGTACTGCTCTGACCGTTTTTTGTCGTATTAACACCACTCTGATTGTTATCCTACCACATTTATGAATCCCCAATTTTCTTTCCCCTTTTCCCATGCTTTATGGTCATGGAAGCCATTTTCTAATTGGAGGGGGGGAAGGTATGCATTATGGATAGCGTGAGTAATAATTATCAAGTTGTTTTCTAATTGGAGGGGGGAAGGTATGCATTATGGATAGCATGCGTAATAATTATTAACCTGTGCCAAATACTACTAAGATGACAAACAACATCATTGCTATTTTAATAACAACTTTAAATTTTTGTGTTGTTCCAAACTGAGAATTTGTGAGAAAGCGCATGCAAAAGTGTGAAGTGAACCAACTACTGAGAAACAACAACCATGGGAGGAAAATCTATCCGTAGTGAACCTACAGTACTCCGAGTAACAGAACAAGATTGCGAAATTATTGAGCGCATCGGCTGGCTTTAGTACGTGGCCAAATTACAAGGATTCCATAATGAAATAACACTTGAATTCTTGCAAAATCTACAAAATGGACACACGACAGTGAAGGGAAGAAATAGAACAGTCTCTAAAGCAGTTATAGTTGAAGTCTCTAGACTTCCAATAGAAGGCACAAGATGAACTGATAAGCATGTTCTCTTGCATGACGCAGTTTCGGTATTCCAGGACCAAGATGAACAATTGGTACGCAAAGGCAAAGGGATTCACCCCACATCTTTAAAGGAACCATGATAGCAATTGGTAACCACTGTTCAGAGGTACATCACTTGTGACGGATGTCAAGATGTGGTAAAACCTCGACAACTCAAATTGTTAGCCATTTTTAAGCAGAAAATTACATTTAATTTGCCATTATTTTTAAATTCCTTATTGCATGACATTGCTAGTTGGGTCAGGAAGGCTAAAGACCCACATTCTATCATTAAACATCATGGTATGATTAAGTTAATTATCATTCATGGATTGGCCCAACAATAATTAACTTGGGATAACCTTGTAAATCCTGCCTTAACCCCACTAGAAGGAAACCCAGATGTACAGACAGGGATAGATGATAGAAACATGGAGAACATAGATGTCGAACAACAAAGAGTGAAGGTAGCATGTCCAAAAAGGGCAAGAAAAATAAGGAATCCTTCTTCAACCTCTGGCCCAACAAAACATAGGCATTTTGCAAGGATAAAATCACAACAGCGCACCCCAATTCCAACAGAAGAAGCAAGGTCGTCTCATATGCCCTCTCTAAGCCCGCAATATAATTTTCTACAGGAATATGAGGACGAAATGGCTCTAGTACTGGAGAATATGGGTACATACTGTCAATAAAGGATCCATATGGAAACTCTGTAGGGAAAAATCATTCCCTTAACTAATTTTCCTCTGTCGGTAATTCCGGCTACTGAAACTTTTCCATCTGCTGATAATTTGGAGGATCGAAGGGAATTAGTTCCCTTTATAAATGAATCCACTGAGAAAGAAGCGCATGCAGAAGAAACCATTGAGGATGAGAATCAACTAGGGGATATTGTTCCATTGGAGTCCCCAAAGAAAGAAACCCATGCAAAAGAAACCCTCTAGGACGAAAACCAATCATGAGATATTGTTCCATTGGAATCCCCTAAGAAAGAAGCCCGTGCAGAAGAATACCTTAGAGACGAGAATCAATCAGGAGATATTGTTTCATTAGAACATAACCCTGATATTGGCACAACTCCTCATGAACTCGAAATAAACATAACTGTGCCATCTCCAATCGAAAACCTCGCGAAGAAGAAATCATACAATGCCATATTAAGGAAGTTGATTAAGAAATACAGGAAATAGAAGAAAACAGTTAAACAATTAAGAGAGTGGTTAAAAGAAGCAGATAAGGCTTGGAAACCAAAAAAGGAACTAGAAACTATAGAGACCCAAACAGAATAATGTCCTTTGCAGAATATTGAGACTCAGACTAAAAGTCCTTGTGTTTGTTCAATGGAGACCCAAACAGACTTTCCTACCACAGATGTTGCGGTCCAAACCAATTCTAAGGGGAATTCCTAGGCATATTGTTGTATGCCCCAAGAAACAACCGAAGTTGTTGTTCAAGCCGATTTTGAGGAGAATTCTCAAGGAAGATTGCTATATGTCCCAAGAAACAGTTGAAGTTGTTGTTCAAACTAGTTCAGTGATAATACATGATGAAGAAACTCAGATAGAGGAAACACCTCACTATGTTCCTCTCATAAGAGAAGTTCTTATCCTGAAATTTCAGAATGAATTAACAAAGACCTAGAAAGAGTTGGCTCAACACAAGGAAGAAGTAGTACCACTAAAGATACACCAAGAGTTGCGGAAGAAATTTGATGAACTTACTGCAACAGAAGACGAGACCTTTTCCAGCTTCAAAGATGAGAAGAAGAAATTAGATAAAGCATAAGCCAAGCTTCAGAAGGCCAAGGAACAAATTGAAAATATTTGTTCTCTTTACTCTGATGCTTTGTCTTGTCAGTCACCAACCACTAATTATGTGTTATTCTTGTTGGAAAGGTAGCTATTGTTGAAAGTTAAAGCTGTCAGGGCTAGTAAGTCAGCAGAATTCAAGACCAGACTAGACTTTGCCCAATGTTTTAAGGAACAAAATGAGCAAGTAAAACACCTTCTATGCGAATTATACTTGCATAATTTTTTCTTGGAGGATGAACTGGATATTAATCCTAGCCCCTTCATTGGGGACATTTAATTTCAAGATTTCCTCTCTTTTGCTACCAATCAGGTTAAATGGGCTAAAGCCTATAACATTTTTCAGAAAACAGAACAAGGTATAGATTTATGGGTCAGAGGAGAACCCATACAACCCTTACATCTTTATGTCCAACATAAAAGGTTTATGCAACAAGACAAGGTCATTGCTAAATTGATGCCACTCTATACAGATGTTATACAAGCAGGAAGAGATTTTTTTTAAGACATTAAGGAAGAAGCTTTGTTGGTAGCAAGGAAAAGATGGGAAGCTTCCATTAACAATATAAAAAACCGGGAGCCATTTGGGTACAAAAACTTTAAAGTTGTTGTTGCTCGCTTAATCATGTACAACAATATAGTCCTAGGCATGGGTCCTGCCTGGATAGGATGTTGTTATAGATGCCCTATTATTTGGTATCACCCTGAAGGGTATTATTATGATTAGGATTTTCTAGATTACCATGTAAACCAGGCTTCTGCAATACTTAAACAAAAAAATGGTTCCAGACTATATAAGGAAGAAGTTTATCCTACCTATTCTTTGACTCAACTACACCTCAATCATCTTATTGCATAAGGACATGAAAAAGGGTAAGCAGTGGAGTATGTTGGGCCTTATAAAAGGTATGATTTATCCTCATATTAGCTTAATTAATTATTCATATTTATATGTTTATCTTCACTTTAGGAAAGAATTTAGAAGAAAATATTGTAAAAGCTGAATAAAATCAATTATTAACGAATTGTGCAATTTTGGGCATGAAAGCTAACTTTCGCTAATTTTATATGCAAGAATATGAATTGAACAATTGTTGTTCAAATAATGTAACATCAATGACCAAGAAAAGAAAAAGGACAATGTTTCGATCATGAAGGCTAGCGGAAGACCAGGAGAATCGAGTTTATTTTGTAATAAAATCATATCGTCGGTTGCGAAATCCTAAGGATCTCCTAATCCTGAGGATTCACTCTTATCCGCTTGTCTCTCATAGGTTATATAAAGCCAACATGCAAAATAGAATAGCTAGCTAGGAATTTGGAGATTGTAACTATTCACTTTTGACACATAGTATTCTCACTACGGTGATGTTGTATCTTTATTATTGAATTTAATGAGAAAGACCGTGTTTTACCTATAATCACATTCTGAGTGTCTTTCGACAGTGACATCTGGAGGCTATGACTCCAGTCGATAGGAGATTTACTGCTTTTCTTGTGCCATACTTATTTCTTTGTACTCTTTTAGGTTTTCCTTCATATTTTTTTTGGATTGAACTTCGAGAATTAGATATTAATTATTGCAACGATCTGAAGTCATTTCATTCTGAATTAAACTCTGAATTAACTTGCAGAGACAATGTTGAACACTCTTGAAATAAACAGACTTACCCTGGTTTGATAATTAATGTAGGTATTAAGGTTGCTTTTAATAGTAATCTTAGTGCACCAACACTTGTTACAACAATCTATAACATTTTGATTTCTTATACTACTATAGGGTTCAACTATTGTACCAACAACATTCAATAATCATTCTATGTTTTGGATGTTTTTCATTGTTCTTCAAGTTTTAATTTAGAAATAAAATATTTTCCTTTGATGAAGTTAGCCTTTTCTTTCAAGAAGTAGGGGTAGATTTAAGATCAATTTTTTTAATAGAGGGGATTAGAAAATAGGATGCACGTGTTTCAATTATCTCATAACAATGTGAAATTTTAAGTGAAATATGTAAGACTTGTTAATTTAGGTTGTCATTGATGTCAATCGTTGATATGGTAGTGACTGGGATGGAAAATATTCTTGAAGATGCCAAAGGATGACTACAACTCTTGTTTAAGTTTTCAAGACACAAATGAAGTGTCAATCATGTATCTTGATCATAATAAAAGACTACCATATCACTGTACTTGATGAAGGCCTAGAGGAAATACACATGATGACATGTCTTACCTCCAACGATGTGAAGCTTGACGTCATTACCTCTGGTGATCCTAATAATGAAGACTACATAATGATGGTGACCATATGTTAAAGAAGACAAGGTGATGAAGAATGAAATCAAGGACATGATGATGGTGACTCTATGGAGAAGAAGGCAAGTACATTATTAAGAAGACAATCAATGAAGAAATCAATCTATGAAGAAGCCCAACACTCAAGGAATTCTGCCTTGCCCTCATTTATGCACTAATAATTAATCAGTCACATTAAATTTTTTTTTTCTATATTAGAGATCGAATTCCTTGATGACACCGACACCATCTTGAAGATCATAATTTTCTCTCTCCAACGAGCTATTACTCAATACAAAACACCAAGTGGTTGAAAAGTTATTGATTTTTTAAGTTAAGAATATAATTTTGGGTTATGAGTCAACCTTACCTATCAACTCATGTTGGCTCGGCTAGGAGACACATCTCTTCATTGTTCACACACACAACACACACAACAACACATATATATATATATATATTATATATATTATATATATATATATATATTCAGGATATGGTGTCATTTTGGATTAAGCAATCTAGTGGATAAAATAAGAAACATATAATTCACATCTCGTGAACTAAAGAATAGAACCAGCCACCTTAAAGCATAGATCGTGGGTTGTTTTATGGTGACCTGTAGATTGTCTTTATGGTGGATTGTGTATTGTTCTAGTCCTCATCTCCAAGCTATGGAAAGGATCCCCAACATTGACTGCGGGTTAAGTTACAAGTAATTAACCCTCAAACTGGTACATCTGTTGCAAACTGAAGTCTTAACCTTTTTTGCTGTTGTGTATCTATAAGTCTACTATATACTTGACTGTGGATAGAGTTATTATCTTGGGACAGAGTTCGTATGGTGGTCTGAGCAGTGGTGTCTCTCCCTACATGTAGACAGAAGTGATGTGCCTCTCTTACAATGCAGAAGGTGCAGTGAAGACATTGCACAGTTCAGTGCTTGAGTGGAGATGATGATCTAATGAAGTAACATGATGATACTATGCCTGGAAAACATAACAGTGGGTGTTGTGATCTTGGTGGAGCCTAGAATTGTGGGTATTGTATTGATCATTGAAGGCTTACTGTGGAAGGCTCAATCCTTAGGAAAGGAAGTCTTTTTGGAAGCTTCTTTCAAGCTCGGAATGTGTGAAATCTCCTATCAAGCTGTGGCAGAGTTTTTTTTGTGGTGCGATAGACCACTCTCTTGGTGTTGTGACAAACCTTTCTTGGTGTCAAAATTACCTTGGTGAGTGGTCCAATCTGTGATGAATTAACCCCATATCAGTGACAAGATATCCCTTGAAGTACTAGAGATAACCTCGGACTTGTGACAGTCCTAGTGTAGTAGTTGATTTGGTTTATGGAGAAGGGAAACTTCCTAGTGCAATGTGATCGTCTTTGGACAATTAGTGCAGTATGGTGTGAACATTTTAATATAGTTAACATGGTGCAATAATTTTGATGCTACAATAAAGTGTTTATGAAGAAGGGTGATGGTCCAGAATAAGGCAGATTGGTAAAGTGAAGTATTGGAACAGTTTGAACAGTGGTCTGGTGAAGTATGGTGCAAGGACATTTGTAAAGAAGAATTGTCACAATCAAGTGCTGAATTCTTGGTGCAGCAGTGGTCCAGTGGTCTTCAGATAATCTGGTGTTGAAATATTGGTTCAGTGCAGAAGAGTTGGTGCAAACTTTGGTGCAGACCTTTGGAGGTAACTTGAAGTAATCTCTGGGGCTGACCTTGGACCAGATTCGAAGAAGGTGCAGAACTATTATTAGAGCTGGTGTGGAACTTGGTGCAGTTCATTGAAGACACATTGAAGTGTTGTATTGAATATCATAATTTAGTGTTGATGTCATGATGAGTTAACTCGAAGAGATTGATTGGGTATTATGAAGAACAGTGGTGCCACTTTCTATATGACAAGGTTGTCATTAATGATGTGACATGGAGACTAAGTGAAGGGATAACTGAATATTGATAGGGCTCAGTGAAGAAGACTTTGGGAACCGTGAAACCAAACATATATTGACAAAGTGAAGCTATAATATTGGTGTCCTTGGCGTTGGTGCTCCTAAACTCAAGGTTGGTGCCTTGGATAAGATAGGGTCGAAGCCCTAGAGGTCGTAGTCTCACTAAATTCCAAGTAGGTGCTTGGCACATCCCAAGTTGGAGCCTGGGTATCTTCTTCTAGGGTTGGAGCCTTACCTAAATTGTACTTGATTCATTGTAAAGATTATATTAATAAAGGCATTTATTTCTATTGTTCATTTTGTGTTCTAAATATAAGTGATCTAACTCGTAAAAGTAACAATTGAAAATAAATAATGATTCAACCCCCCAATATTTCCAACCAAACTTATGATTCAATGAGAAAGAATAGAAAGAATTTATTTAATGCACAAATATTAACAACTCTTCCCAACAATGCTTTTAAGGTGCTAAAATTTGGGTCGAACTTGGAGTTCAATTTCCAAGTCTTGTTCCATCATATCATTGGCATAATCTAATTAATATACTTGAAATATATGGCTTGGCATGTCAAGCATCAAAATCATGAGGTTTATACGTGTAATGTTGACTCTCTTTTTTTTAAGATAAGAACTTGTAATCCAAAACAACATTGCAATTAAAAGAAAACCCATAAAACAAGTATACACTAGCTCTAATATTAAACAAAACCAAACCCAATAACTAACTATTGTCAAACATAAATAAATAAAAATAAATAAATAAGATTCTCATAGCATTTCCCATATTAAACATGAAACCAAATGTCCTTTGTTGGAGAAAAATGTAAGACAAATCTAAACTATTTCAAGGTTGAATCAACAAGAATACAGTTCCATGTAAGGGTAGAATTACCTTTACATGGAAAGCAATTTATTTCCTTAATATGTTGGGCATATTATACTCCTATATAAAACCTAAGCTCCTCACCAAAACACAAAATGTTCCACTAGTGGTCTCTTTCACCACATCAATGTTGTCAAACTGGATCCTACAAAGTCCTTTGGACTTCTAATTTTCTCTTCCTGTCCTCGTGGATTCAGAATGTAGAAAAGGATATAAATGTATGTCCAAGTCCAAAGAAATTATTTTGTAACGTTTCTTTCAAGCTCAATTGGCAATAAATTAGCTGAATTATTGCAACCATGACACTAAAATTCCAGGATAACAAGCTACATATGTATCAAATTCACATGGTGAGTTGTAGCATATTCTTGGAAACTTATAGTAGGTGCAAAATTTATACAAGAATAACATGATACAAAAATTATATAAGCCATTTTCTTTCAAATAATAGCCTTCTTCTAAGGGTTCTTTCGACATTTTTTCCACTAAAATAAAATTTAGGATACCTACAAGAAGCTTTCCATGCATTGCATTTTCAAAGACTCTTTGAGAATTATGTATAGGGGATCTCCAAAATAAGGATAAACTTTTATTTTTTCTCCAAAATTCAAGCAAATTATAAAAGAAAAGTATATAAATAATTACTAGATAGAGATTCAAAAAACTTATCTATTTGAATATTGCATGCTAGATAATTGATTGAGGCACAATGATTTTCCACCCAATTCCGGGTAGTCCACTATGGATGCCACCCCCTAGCCAAACTATGCTACCATTTGGATGAAGTAGGAAAATAAGATTTTGAATTTAGACTAAATAAATCTAACCAAGACAATTTCATTGCTAAGTTTCTTGAGGATAGAGAAATTTATAAGCACTCACATTATCTGATCCACACGAAAAAAGGAGTATTTCTTTCTCTTCTACATAATCCCTCAAAATTTCCTCCCTTCAAGACTCTTTAGTGTGGGAATTGAAATATCCAAGTTTATTTTGCAAAATTTCTACAAAATTTTCTTGGTTTCTTGACTCTTTTACTAAGTCAAATAGCACATTTTCATGGCTAATTGATTTTGTGGAAATGTAACTCTATTTTTTTGCTCTCATCGTCCACATTCTAATTTTTCATGAATGATAGTGAAATAATTCACACAAAACTTCTTTCTTGTTCCAAGAATGTGAGGAAGACACCTTGCTATTTTTTAGGAATTCATGGCCTAGATTCAAGGATTTGTTTCCTCCACTCCTCATAATCTATTTCAACTTGGTAAACTATGTTTTTGAAAATAAGTGAAGATTCAAGAGAACATAAGATGTACTTTTTTAAAAATAAATTCCCTTAGATCCTCTCAAATTTTCCCTCTTGTGGTAGCATATCTCTTATTAGGGTTCCTTGTTGAGAAGTGTAGCAAGAAAGTATCAATTTGACTTAGCCTTGGTCAAATTGAGAAAATTCAAAATTTCCACATCACTCGATAACTTGGAGGTATTTAGCTAAGGTGGCATGGCTCTTGTCACTTAGTTAGCTCAGTAAAGTCGAGTTAGTGGGCTTGGAGTTCAGTTTTCATGTGTTGATTGCTAATTTGTAGCAATCCAGTGCAGTTGTTTCTAGTTGAACTTAGTTAAACTAGTTATAACAATTAATAAAACTAGTTGGAGGTCAGTGGTGCAGCGGGACAATAGTCTAACTTAGAGATCATCCAGTTGACTAATCAATCAACAAAAAATAGCTCATGCATGCAAGGAATTCGAATTTCTTAGTTGTGGTGGAGATTCCAAGGAAGTGTAACATCAATTGTAGACTAGTCTTGAGTGTATAGGTGGTTCATGCAATCAATGGTCAATCCTTGGTAATTGTGTAATCAATTTGGAGGAAATTCCTAAATAATAGGGGCAAATTTCCTCAGAATTTGTGCAAGGAAATAGAAGCTCAATTGGGGGCAGAAATTGACTAAGTCTGGGTCAGAGCTTCTCATTGAGTAGAGAGAATGGTTATACTTTTGCAGGTTGAGCTCAGAGCTGGAGCTAGCAATTGTAATAGATTATATATTTATCTGATTAATGTAAGCAAGCTTAAGGGTTTTTTACCGGTTGGTTTCCCCTAGATACATATGTGTACTTGTGTATGTGATTGATGCATGTTTCTCAATGTTGTTCTAAATTGTGAATTAATTTCTACATGTCAGTAGAGTAGAATTGTATCTCTTGATTTAGATTAAAATTCTTGATCAGTTGCAATTATATCACCAAATTTCTACATGGTATCATATTAGGATTCACATTAGAACAAGAATTTTGAATTTGTTCCTAAGGAGGTTCGAATTTGCAGCTTCAGTGTAGCAGGATTTCCTCAGAGTTGGGAGAATGACCTTTAATGGACTTGGATTGGAGTATGCCTTAGAAGGCAGCTCAAATTTCATTGCCTAGAAGGATCACATGGAGGTAGTTCTTGATGACAATGGATTGTTGGAATATGTCAAGACAAACATTGCAAAACCAAATCAGCTTATGCCTAGAACCTAGTGCACATTAAGAAATATGTAGCCAAAGCGAGGAGAATAATCTTGGAGGGAGTGAGAGACCACATTATCTCAAATCTCCATGGGAAAGAAACTCTTTTCACAATTTGGAAGACACAGGCTGAGTTATTCGAGAATAGAAGTGACCATAGAAAATTGTCCCTCAAAGACAAACTTTAGAAACATTAAGATGTAGAAGAACAATATTATTCCATAGTATCTCACCTGATTTTCAAAAGTTCGGGATGGGCTTGGACGGGTTGGTGTGAATGTTGCAAAATATGACCTGGTGAGCCTAGATCTCGTAGGCCTTCCAAAATCCTCACCTAGCTACCAGGACTCAGTGAACGGGAGGGAGAAATTATCGAATTAGGAATACTTATGGTCTGATTTGGTACAAGAAGGAATCAGGAGAAATACTAGAGATGAGGTTCATCCAAGGGAGAGGATGAAGAAAATTTTGCATTGGATGTAAAGGGAAAGAACAGAAAAGGGAAGAAATCTCAAACCAAACCAAATTCCAACCAAGGGGGCAAGAAGAAATACTTGTCCAAAATAAATTTCTTCAATTGTCATGAATTTGGCCACTATGCTACAAAGTGTCCACAAAAAAATTCTAGCAAGAAGAAATCAGGAGGAGCAACACGTGAAGCATTATCTTCACAATTTGAGTTAGAATTCACCCTAATCTTATGCATGGACAAAATTGTGATGGGGAGTGTGTGTTACTTGGATTCGGGTGCCTCATTCCACATGACAGGGTGTAGATATTTTTTCAGTCACCTGGAGGAGAAAGGACTCCATATGCATGTAGAATTTCTGCAGAAACTCTAATATATCTAGAATTCTAGTTAAATTAAACACAAGTAATTTGCTGATATTGAAGAGAGGAGAGAAAGAATTTTCTCCATAAAATAAATGTATTAAATTAATGAACAATAGTAATACATGAGCAACCAAACCTCTAATCCCAAAGGGAGGTGGTTATATAGAAATTGTCGAATCTAGAAAACTAGGAAAAAGCTAGTAAAAAACTAGAAAAGGCTAAGAAAAGCTAAAGGGAGGCCTAAAATAGCAACAATGACTCAAGACAACCTATGCCAAATATCAGCCACGAAGAAAGCATGAAGAGGGGTGCATTTCCCAAGGAAGGAAACTTTAAAACATGCTAAAATGGTCTGAGCAACCAAATCCCTTGATTTAAGGGGGAATCTTCATGTGGGGCACCAATCCTCAAATAACTCAAGTGAACGAGGTGTGGTTAGGTGTGAACATACAATTAGATGTCTAAATGGTTTAGGAAAGTGGTTGGACCAATATTTCCATGATATTAATCCTTTAAATGCAAAAAACAAGGGAAAGTTGGTCCACCGAGCTAGTTTACCAAAAACCAGGTGTGAACATGATTTTTAGTGCATGTGGCTAAGTCAAGGATACTTGGGCTAAAAAATAAATGTAGATGTTAGGATTATATTCCAACACCCCCCCTTCATCCTAACTCACTTATCTAAACTGAGTCTGGGCCAAGATTCCATGTTAGGTACTCAGGTACAATAAATAAAAGATCCTCATAAAATGAAGAAAGAGGGAAAACCTCGTGGGAAAATCCCCCCCTCCAAAAGAGGAAAAAGGGCTAAGTTGTAGAAATTTCACCTCTAGAACAAACCGATATATGCAATGTCCTAAAGCATAATACTTGTTCTACTTCTACTAAACATTAAGTGGAAGCATAATCGAAATCATGAGCAACATCAAGTAGAAACATGCATAACTGATCAAGAGAATTAATCACACATAACACAAGATATAACTAGGGGAAAGCACCAGCATAAAACCCCAACCATGTATTATCAATCAAGTGGAAATCCTCTTCACAATACAAGAAGAATTAGCTCTCAAGCTATCCAGTTCTCAATGAACTATGAACATATGAAGATATGTCTCATGAACCACCCAAGCCCTATTTATATAGACGTTCCCTATGGTCTTTACGTAGTTTGCTTAGGAAATAATAGCAAAAGCATATGCTATTAATTCCAACATACCAAAAACAACCAATGGTCCAACTACATATTCCTTGAGAACACTAGTTCCTCAAC
>APFE030466980.1:59049-122086 GCA_000404065.3 Pinus taeda | reverse complement strand
CTGTTTAGAAAATATGGAGCATTGCAGCATGCAAAGTATGACATATTTGGCCTGTAAAAATGTCAATCATGAAATATGAGTAACCTGCTGCAGCAGGAGGCTAACACATTCATAATCTGATTTCTGTTGTTTAGGATTAATCTTGCTTTGGTAAAATAGGTTGCTTTTGATGATTAAATTAGTTGTTCTTGCTTCAAGTTGTTTACATAGTTTGTTGTAGTAACAGAGAAAGAGTTCAAAAGGCTACCAGCAAGCCTTGATCCCCTTTCTCCTTCCTTGGGAGCATGAATTGAGGACGAGGCACTACTGCTGCCCCAAAAACACTATTTTTTTATTTTATGCAATTGGTAGCGTGATGTTTTGAGTTGGAGAAGTTGATATTTGCTTGGATTCACATGCTTAGATCATTTCTTGTTCATTTACCATGGTTTTCTCACATATTTTTCCTGTTCATAAAATTATGTTCAACACTTTTCTGTTTTTAGGTCAGATTTTAGGTCAAATTAGGAAAACTCTATTTTTTTCGGTTCTTGCTTGGGTCAGTTTTAAGAAGTAGGTGTGCAACTCACTTGAAAAACATTCTAGATTGTCATCCTTCCATAGCACAACCTATACTAGTTCACCTTTCACAAAATCCTTCACTCGTTCACCACATTTTGCCAAACTATCCTAATTTCTACATTCCTTCACAAAGTCGCTTTCTTACCCTTTGAACCAATCCAACCATCTCCTTCATTCCTAATCTTTATCAACAGAGTCCTAGACCCTTCAACACCTTCATCCAACCTTCATTTCCTTGTTTTCCACCATTTTTCCACCTTCAAACCTCCAAAAATCACTTTCGGCCTCCTCTTATAGAACTTTCTGTAGATCCCCTGCAATCTCCTGTAGAAGTTCACGCGAGTGATTTTTCGAAGTTTGATCGCAATGGAAATCTCCAGAAGGGTACTAGGGACTTATTAGGACCCCTCCACACCTTCCTCACCATCTGCAAAAGCCAACTCCATCCTCCTTTGCCACCAAACCTCTGCACAGTCACAATTAGTCAAATCATAAGCATAATAAATCCGCATAAAAATTCTCAAAATTGCAAAAAGATGATTTCTTTCCATTTATCTTCAAAAGTAACTTGAATAAATACAATTTACCTTTTCAGTAATCAATTGCACATATTTTAGTAGTTTCCATCTCGTTTCTTGCACAATTAGGGTTTGCTAGGGTTTGCTGGGGTTTGAGTTCCATTTCAGTTTTCATTCTCTCTCTGCAAGTAGAATAGCCCCTGTAGAATTAGTCTTCTACCATCATAGTAAAAGCTTCTTCTAAGAACTCATAGAAGTCGACTTGAGCTCCTAGCGAACTTGTGCTAGCTGATCCAGTGACAGCCTGTAGTAAGAGCTAGTACTTGTGCATACAGCGCCATCGCTTCCAAGTTTGTTACGAACTACCGGGTTGATAAAAGTAAAGAAGGGAACCCTAGGATTTGCAGCATTATTGCTACAATACTAGAGCTCACCAATCAGCTCGATGAAATCCATGCCCCACTTGTCAAATGGCTCGAAAGTCACTTGAGCTTGCAGAGGCATTTCATCCCTTGGGGTAGGTTTCCCCATCCTTTGGCACTGATCACACTGATTGGTACACATCCTCACATCTTGGTGAAGAGTGAGCCAGTAATAGCCATCTTGTAGTACCTTAAATGTTGTTCTTTTAGCGGCAAAATAACCTCCACAAGGCCCATCATGATAGATCAGAAGGATGTCAAAGACTTACTCCTCCCTGACACATCTTCTTAGCATTTGATATGGGCCTAGCTTGAAGAGATTTCCCCCAATCCAAGTGAATGGAGCGCTCTTCCTTACGATCTTGCTCTTTTCCTTGGAGCACAAGTTTGGTGGAAATTGTGCAGACACCAAGTAATTTGCTATGTCAGCAAACCATGGAGAGAGAACTGAAATGGTGAATAAGTGTTCATCTGGTAATTGATCATCAACCATTCCTTCCTCCTCTGCAGGGAAAGTCAATCTAGATAAAAAAATATGCAACAACATTCTCCTTGCCAGACTTATCAATAATAGTTAAATCAAAATGTTGCAATATAAGTAACCATCTAATAATTTGGGAATTTACATTAGGTTTATTCATCAAGTATTTAATTGCAGTATGGTCAGTATGTACAAATGTTTGGTAACCAGTAATGTAATGCCTAAAATTATTTAATGAATGCACAACAACGAGGAGCTCTTTTTCATTCACTGTGTATTTCAGCTCGACTTTTGACAGATTCTTACTAATGAAGTAAATGGCATAAGGTAGCTTGTCATCTATCTAGCCTAGAGATGCTCTTATGGCTTTGTGAGAGGCATTGGCATGTATATGCAAAGGAAGATCCCAATTTGGGCCTCGTGGAATAGGTCCAGTAGTCAACTTGTCCTTCAGGGTGTCCAAGGCTTCTTGATAGCTTTCTGACCATAAAAATTCGGAGTCTTTGGCCAATAACCTAAATAAAGGAGAAGCTAACTTGCTGAAATATTTTATAAATCTCCTAAAGTATTTGGCTAAACCTAAAAAGCTTCTGACATCCCTCTGTTTTTGTAGATTCGAGACCCTTTTGATGATGGCTATCTTATTTGGGTCTACTTGTAGTCTTTCCTGGAATATTGAGTGACCTAGAATAGTCCCTGCAGTCATCAAGAACTCACATTTTTCAGGACTAAGGGATAAGTTCATTTCAATGCATTTGTTCAACACCTTACCCAAGTTAGAGAGAGCCTCCTGGAAATCACACCCATAGGGTGTAAAGTCATCCATATAAATTTCTACTATATCACGGACTAGCTCTGCAAAGATACTCAAGACTGCCCTCTGGAAAGTGGCAGGGGCATTTCATAGACCAAAAGGAAGGACCCTATAAGAAAAAGTACCCCAAGGACAGTGAAGGTTGTTTTATCCTGGTCCTCTAGGCTAATCTGGATTTGACTATACCCACTCAACCCATCTAAGAAAGAGAAAAAAATTTTCCCTGTCAAGCCATCTAACACTTGGTCAATGAAAGGTAGAGGGAAATGGTCCTTTGTTTCTTTGTTGAACTCTCTTTAATCAACACAAATCCTCTACTTTACATTTTTCTTTGGAACCAACACCAAAGGAGACACCCACTCACTATCCAAGATAGGGTAAATGAATCCTGCATCCAACAACTTTTGCAATTCTTCTTTGATTATATCCTTGAGAGTTGGATTCATTCTTCTTTGGGGTTATCGAACTGGTTTGCAACCTTCTTTGATGTAAATGTGGTGAGTACACACCGAGGAGTGCACTCCCTTCATCTCTTTTTAATTCCAAGCAAAGGCATCCAAATGCTTCCTTAGCATGTTACATAACTCTTCTTCTTGGTGTACAAAAAGAGACGGGTTGATTTTCAGAATTCTTTCAGGACTGAATTCTATTGTCTTTACATGAGTAGGGTTTGAATCAGCTAAGCGTAGATCAATCTAATGTTTTCTCTTGGTTTCCTTCACTATTTCCTCTAAAGACAAGGTGTTGGGAGTTGGATTTTGGAGGATGTGTTCAATCAAATCATCTTCATCAGGGTGTCCTCCTCCCATGGCAGTTTCTAGGGTATAGAGTTGGGTGGAGTAGACTTCATCTTCTTCATCCTCTTCTAGCCATAAAGGTAGATCATGTTCTAAAGATGGCTGACAAAGAGGGTACAAGACCAACTGCTTGGATAGATGCCCATCTTTTATAGTCATGTTTCCAGCCCTGCAGCTGATGTAGGCATCGGCAGTGGCTAACCAAGGCCTCCCAAATATGAGAGGATAACCATTAAACTTGGTCTTAGGCTGGAGAACTAGGAATTATGCAGTGTACTCCCAGGAGTCAATGGAGATGATCACATCCTCAACAATCCCGTCAAGGACTACTGTGGATCAGTCTGCAAGCTGCAAGGCTGTCGTGGTCTTTCTTAACGAACCCTGAAGATTCAACTTGAGCATGGTGTCCTTAGCCATTACATTAATGGTAGCCCCAAGATCAACCAAGGTATGTGGGACAATGGTGCCATTGATGTACACATCTACTACAGGACTTCCAGGGTCTAAATACTTTGGGAAAATTACTTTCCCCAGCATTAAGTCGGACAGATGTCCAATGACATTAATGGTAGGGTTGTCTCTTTTTCGCCTCCTTGGATGTTTGAAACACTTCTCTTCAATCATTTTGTTGTAAATAGTTACATCCTCAATGTCTTAGAGAAGTCAAATTTTGACACATAGATTTTTCAATTCACCCAGAAGTTCATTCTCTTATGGGGTAGGTTGGACTGGATGAGTTAAAATTTCAAGAAAGGGTCGTGGATTCACTCTAGGCATACTTTCCTCTCTTTCCTCCTCATTCTCCCTCGGTGGAGATGGAGGTTGGTTATCTAGGAGTAATCTCCCAGACCTCAGGTTGATTTCCTGAATTTCCACATCATAAGAAGGGTGGGATGTCTCTCCACTATAGACTTGTTGTTCCTATCTGTTGTTCGGGTTCAGATTTGGTTGGGTAGGCATCTGAGGTTGTTTAGGTGGAGAATGGTGTAAATGTTGTGGTTGAGTAGGAGGTGAAGTCAATAAATCTGGAGCATTATTGTATGGGGGCCTCCACCCCTGGGGTGGTGCATTCCACTAAGGTTGTGGAGGAGTATATGGCTGAAATGGCTAGTTGGTTGACCGAGTATGGTACTGAGGTGCAAAAGACCAGGGAGAAGGTGTAGACCAGGAGGGATGAGCAAGGGGGGCCCAAGAGGGAATGGATGTGTTTTGGTTAGGGTTGTAATATGCATAGGATGACCCTTGTATGCCCTATTGGTATGGTCGAAGCCCATGAGGACTCCTTTGGTTTATGTAGCAGAGTTGTTCAGTCACCCCTTCAATTCCCTAATACATAACTTTTAGTCCAGGTAGAGAAGGGCACTTGTCTGTGGAGTGATTTTCTTCATAGACCGAGCAAGTTTCTATTAGGTTTAATGGACATTCATTCCTAGGATGCCTCCTTGTGCATCTAGGGAGAAAGATGGCTAATGCTCTCTCTGCTTCCTCCTGCTTCCTCTTGATTTGCATAGTGTCCATCTGTAGGGCAAGGGTTTGCAACATTTCACTCTTAAAATATTCCAAAATGTTTCCAATTTCACCTTTTATAGATGTGTTGGAAGAGGATGAACTGGCCACTTTTTCACTACCTCTACTCTTTTTCCTAGCTTCCCTAGAATGGTTCTTAAAGACAATCATGATATATTCATAGGGTAGCTAGTAGATGTCCCATCTTGATAGCAGGTTTAGGTTATCGAAAATATCTTCCCTAACCCCCCTGAGAAGGACTAGCTTAAGTGACTCAGGATCAAGTGTGCATCTGGCCCTTTTGTAACTAAGTTGGAATCTTTCCTCATAATCCTTTAAGGACTCATCATGCCCCAAGGTGATTCTAAAAATTTCCTCTATAGTTTCTTTGGACCCGCAGTAGTCCCTATAGTTGTTGTTGAAAGCTTGTTGCATCTGAGCCCAGGTGGTGATGCTATCCCCAGGTAGACCCATGAACCAATGCAGAGCTGCATCCTTGAGAGTGGATGGGAATAATTTCAACTTCTAATCATCAGTGGTGTAATCATATGTTCTGCATATGACAGCAATTTCAAACAAGAAAGTATTTGGATCTTCTGAGGTCAGGCCATGGAAGTGAGGAAGAGCAGAGGGGCTTATGTTTTTCATCTTGGCATCCCCATTGGTTTGTTTGATGGGAAAATCACCCTCAATTCTTTCTCTATCTCCCCTTTCATTTCTATATTTAGCCATTATGTAAGTTGGAATGAGTTCTTCTTCTCCTTTCCCTATGGGCTCTTTAAAAATCTCAGCTTATTCACCTAAGGGGTCCTCTAATTCACAGCCACCGAAGAAGAGGGAAGGTTGGCTGTTTGAAGTGGTGGGCGTATTCAGTAGAAATTTTCTTAAGTTATCCCTATTCCTACGAGGCATGAAAGAAGTGTTTTTGTTCTGTTTTGTTTTTCAAACTTTAAGACTAATTGCATAATTGAAAAGACAAATTGAATTGAAACTAACTGTTGAATGAAATTACTTGCAAAATGGAAAGGAAAGCAAACCAACTTACAACTACTTTTGCAAAAATGAAACGAATAGCAGAATGAAAGAGATAACAAATGGAAGAAAGAAAGCATAAATCACATCTACTCAGACACCTCCCTCGCAACAATGCCAAAAAGTGATGAGCACCAGTATTGTAGCAAGAATGTTGCAACTCTTGGGGCTACCAACTTTACTTCATCAACCCGGGGTTCGTACAAACTTGGAGGTGACAATGTTGTATACACAAATACATGTAATGGGTCCACTCTTTTGTTACTACTGAGCTGGGTGATACACCACTAGGGTTTCTGAAACCAGCTTTCTATTGATTTAGAAGAAGTTTGATTACCAATGGAAAAAGGGGAATTTTACCCTAATTAAGAGAATTGAAATATTATCTACTGCAACAATGAAAGACTGAAATAAATGCTTAAAACACACCACTCAAATAGCTATTTGTCAAGAGATATTTCTTCGAAGAATTCTAAGCTAACACATGTGAGACCCTAACTAACCTAAGCATGCAATCTGATCTAATCAAACACTTTACTGTTGTGCATATGAATGAACATAACAACCTTTTTCTTTTTTTCCTTTTTGTGAAAACATGAATGTTAATTCTTCCTGATTATATGGCAGGTGGGTTAGGTGTGGAGAGAGATGGTTGTGAAGGGTCAGATGACTTGAGATGCAATCAGGGGCCTTCTCCTATCTTTCATGATGCATTTCTCACAAATCAGCCTCAAAACAGGCCACTACAGGTCATCCTACAGGATGTCTATAGGATGTCCTAATTCACCTACAAGATCCCTTGTATTCCTACAGGAACAAGCCGAAAGAATAAGGAGTGGTTTGGACAATGGTATAGGGCTTAGGGAAGGTGAGTGATGGAAGGAATAAGGCAAGGAAGTGGCTAGGACTTCCTCAGAACTCAAACCCAAGTTTGCATGATGGTGGATTTGCTCAACAAGCATGGCAAGTTGTTCTTATGAAATTGATAACTCGATTTATGGACTTAATGGCTCTTGGCGATTATGGATGGGTGTGGTTAGGCTGGGGCTGCTGATATGAGGTCTTCCTGCACTATTGAAACTCCTGCAATACACACATCACTGGCATTTACCCATAAATCATGTTAAAACAAAAAAGATTTCCAACAACATAAGAAAACAAGATTTCATCATTCATTTGCCTAGCTCATGCATGGAAATGCTTGCAGCCTATTGTGAAATACCATGAATTCTAATACAAAGTTGGAGATATCAGAAATAACAACTGCAATTTAACCTTGAAAACTGAAAGATGTTGGCCTAATTAGCAAAAAACCCTAAATTTCATAAGAAATCAAAATTCTATCTTTTTGGGCATGAATGGGAGGTTTTCCTCAAACCATGGTCTCTGAAAGGAGGATTGAGGCAAGATCCACCTGTTATTAGCATTTTTGGTATTCCTTTATCTCTCTAAAGCTAATGCTAAAGCTATGCACACATGGAAGCAAACTAATCAAATTCACCAAAACTTGCAATGAAACAATGCCAAAATCAACTCAACAAGTAATCTATGAAATAACCTAAGCATATAAGTACAGTAAGGGGAACCTCTGCTGCTAGGGTTGGGCCCTAACCCAAGAGCTTTAGCCCTCTGAGTCAACTCAGTGCTGGATCAAGGAAATGCTCATTTTCATTAACATATCAAAAAATACATAACAATGTTTTGCCACAATCCTTCAACTCGAGAGTACTTAGTTATCTTGCATAAAAAATCCGAACCTTAATGAGGCTCTAGGCCTCCTTATTTATACAACTGAAGTTTCCAACAACTTCCATAAATCTAGGGAGGCTTGGCTCGCAATCTCAAGATGAACTCGTTCTTAAGTATCACTGGTTCGGTTTCCAATGATCTTCATGACGCAGTTGCCTGCAACTCCGAGCCAGTGTGATTTGATTGAGGGATATTCCAATGAGTAAGGACTTAATGAGGAAGATCCATCTCCTATAATCTCTCCTTCTTGTCTCATTCGAGTTCCCGCACCTTAATTAGCCATAATTGCCATAATTTGCTCCAAAAAACCTGCAATCAATGCACATTAGACCACTAGACATAACATCTTACTTTTACTCATCTCATTAAGAAAATTATAATTAAAACATGTAAGGAATTATGAGAAGCGTTGAGTTTAGTAACCTTGTAGGTGTATTAAGGTTCATATATTTACCCAATGATGAGCCTCATCAACACATACATATAGAAGAATGTATTTTGGGATAATTTTAGTTTATTAGATTTTACTAAATTATATAATGTTATTATGGGGAATAATTAAACTTCATTATCAAAGTAGGATAAGTATGGGAGAGAAATGATACATAGAACCCTTTGGAAAATGCTCTTCTAATGTGATTTAGGAATTAGGGTTGTGTGATGTAGAACATATAAAATCGGTTTCAATTTGGAGTAGTTTTAGAATGTGAAAGGAATGGATTTCTGAAAAGTTGGATAAGTTCATGGTAGTAGAAAATATATTTGAAGAATCGGATTCTTCAGTAATAAATTTTAAGTAGGGAAGGAGGATTTTTTTATTATCTTCCAATATTCTTACTAATTGAAAAGAAGAAGATAGTAAAGCTTATGACCCTTCAAATTTAATCATGCTTGGTTAAAGAATAAAAACTTTAGAAATATAGTAAACCTAAATAAAAAAAAATATAAGACTATATTAGAATATTCAAGACTATATTAGAATTATGTATTAGTTTGTAGAAAATTTAAATAATATAAAAAAATTAAGAGCATGACGGGAAAAGGTCACAAAATGCACAAAATTAGCTTATAGATATTACGAAACCGATGAAACTTATGTTTGAAGGAAATAAAGAATGTATCTTCTTGGATGAGAGAAAAGAAAATTAAAGTATTCATAAGAAATAAAAAAGAGGTTGTTAAAATGAGAAGTATAATGTAGATTGTAAAAGAGGGGAATATGTCTAATAAAGGTGGCTGCACTATTAGCGAAACATAAATACTATATTGGGATGAATAAAAGAGAAAGAACAAAGTTTTTAAAAATAGTTAAATAAGAAATTTGGAATTTCAAAATTTTATTTCAAGAGTTATTTAAAATTGATCTCTTATTTTCCAATGTTACTTTCAAAACACCATATTAAAGATTTTGAAGTAAAATTTATGATTATATATTAATATATTTAATATACCCTGATATATTTATATTGATATTAAACTAATACTAATTTTAAAAATTTATTAATATATACGAATATACATATATTAATATACTTAATATACGTTGATATATTTATATTGATATTTTGTTAACACTTACGAGCGTGTTCCAAGCATATTTATTAACACAGTTGTGGTAATTATTTCTCTTTGAACCAATAAAGGTGAGAGGACATTACAACTGTGCTTTCTAGCTGTTTCTCTTGCACCGATAAAAGTTGAAAGGACATTACAGCTGTGTAACTCTGGTTGTACATGGGTACAACCCACTTTACCAATTTTTATTGTTTCTTGGAATATACTCATCTTATTTTTATGCGCTATAGTTGGTTAATTATAATTATGATTAATATATATAGCTATTACTGTCTATCATTTTTAATTATAAAAAATAATTGAATCTAATTGTTGAAAATTTGAAATCTTAGTTGGCTACGTGAGTCGTCAAAAACAGAGTTTGCAATTTGTTTTAATGTGATCGCAATAAAACTTTTATATTTTCAGCACTTCCTCTCTTTTTGACATGTAATTTTTTATTTTATTTTATTGATTTAATACCTATTATATTATATTGTTTAAAAAATGTATAAATAAAAGAGCTTAAGAGTACATGTTCCCTGGAGAATACAAGTCAGAAAAGGAATATGTCTTTATTCAGATGGGAGAATGGTTATTCACAAGGAAAGTAAATTCAACGAACATAACAATTTCAAAAGCGTCATCCACTTGTTAAAAAACAAATTTCAGGATGGTGAGTAACTCCACCTGGCCCTCACTCCAGCCAGGATAGCATTGAGAAAAAACGCAGAGGAGTACACCAGAATTCCACTCTCAAATCTATAGCGGCTCCCCCTCCCGTAGAGATACGGCTGAATTTGATGCTTTGTACGTTGTTGTCTGCTATCAAATTCTTCCAAAAATTCATCGAGAAGAATACTGCCAATGCCCCACTTCACCCAAACCAGGCCTTGCAGAGCACCATATACCCATCTCCCAAGCCCCTTGATACCTAAAGTTGCCCCTATTGCGACGCCCGACACAATGTACACCATTTCCAAAGCTATAGCAACCCAAAACAAAAGTCTCATTTTGTCACTAATTCTCCCAGTTCCGCTGATTCTCTTTGAAAGTAAAAACCAATCTATGCCATCCATGAGTAAAGCAATATTGATGGCTGCCATTAACACGGCAACTCTATTTTTAGAGAGTGGCATGGAGTGTATATCATACCATTGGTGATGGCCCCCTTCAAATGCAACAAGCAGTGCCCAAGTAATAGAGCAAAACAAATTGACGCTGCCCACTATTAACGATAAGGTCCTCATGCTTAAAAGAGATGATGTAAAGGTGAGTACCTGGCAAACATGGGTGTAATCCGCATTAGACTTCACCAAAGCTTGCACTAGAAACATATTTGCAGAAAACGCCGTGCCTTTAGTGTCAAGAAGATATTCTCTTACTGCCCTTCTAGCTACCAAAGCGCTAGAGAAGCCATCCACTCTTAAACACAGAGTTAGAACAACGTTGATCACTATTTCTGCGAGTCTTGGAAATACTGCAGTGATACCTTTGTATCTTTCTATTGCTGAGCATCCTCCTTTCTGATCCATGTAATTTTGCAGGGCATCAGAAGCAGTGACTACGGTTCGATCAACGGACCTAACTTCTGGATCTTCATACCTTAAAGATCTGATCAGCAGTTTTGTCCACTCATCACTGTCTGCTGGATGTGCTGGGATGCAAATGCAGTCAGGCAGCAAGTGACTTGTGCCAAAGAAATCCAGAAAAATATCGAGCGTTTCACAGACCGCAGTTGGGCATTCCACCATGGAGTCTCCCTCTCTCAATCTCTGGCCCTCCACGTGCAACAAGCCCTCGTTGCAGCCATGGCATCCATTTTTCAGGCATTGAAGAGATGGAAGCAGGCACAAGGAATCAGACAATCGCTTTAGAATTCCAGGCATCCGATGAGCGAGAATGATTGTGATATCTTCCACTGACCAGAATACAATGCAATTGCATCTGATTTTGGAGTCACTGCTTGAAGTTGTCACTCCGTGTTCACTGCATTCACAGGCCTCTACAGTGATTACTGCAGATTCTAGACGAATGCATTGCAGTATGATGGAATACAAATTATGGGTTTTGTAGATATATTTCATGAAATGCCTCATGGAAGAATTGGGCGTGCGATTGGACAACATTACAACAGAAGCGTTTTGATATTCCCCTCTACATGTGCTCAGGACTCCAAACCCATTTATGTCCTCCAGCTTTGGTCCACTGCCAACAATATCTCTGGCACTCACGTCTACATCAAGCCTTCTTCCCAAAAAACATGTAATGAAAATAGACAGATGAGCTATGCAGGTGATTATTAAATCAGGAAGAGTACGAGAACTTGTTAACTTTTCACTGATCTCTTCCTGCGCTCTTGTGGAAGATAGCCACCCCAACCATATAACCAGCTGTGTAATCAACAGCTGCATTACGTAGAGAACTCGTTGCCAATCTGCCAACACAACCATTTCAAAACACACAGCACCACAATTTCAGAACACACCACGTTTCCCCACCTCTGTGAACAAAGAGTAGTATTCTTCAGGTCTCTGCTCAACACATAATGCTGCCTACAAAAAAAGTCTCTGCTCAATACAGAGTGTGTCTATAGGGCACGTTTATTTCCGTTGCTTTATTTTTATTGCTTAAAATAATGTTCGTCACTTTTGTTTTCTCTTTTCTTTCTCTCTTCAATCAAGTAATAAGAAGATAAACTGTGGAGGTAAGGTAATAGAATGGGAATCTAGATATATCTAGATAGAGTGAAAGCCTCCCCTTAGAATTGCGGGTCAGAAAACGCACAGAACGCGGGAGCGGGGGCGAGTCTGAGGCACGAAGGTGCTAAAGATAAATCATGGAATGCTGGCTGTGAGGTCGGCTGCTGAGAAGACTCAGATGTGGAGGAACGGAAACCACCACGGGAGCTGGAAGGAGTTAGCCACGTTACCAAACTTGGATTTGATTATGTAAAAGTTTACTGTCTAAAATTCCAAAATGCAAAATTCAATTAAGGAAAAAAATATATATATATTTAAAAAAATAAAAATTAACATATATTTTTCAAAATTTACTATCTAAAATTTGAAATGGGTAGATAATGGGAAATTCAATTAAGAAAAATTAAAGAATATTACTTAAAAAATAAAAAAGTTTAACAATATTATTGGGTATATTTTTAACTTTTTACAAATTGAAGTAAATAAAATTATATTTCCAATATTAAATTTATTATTTTCTAATATTAAACTTTTCATATTTATAGATGATTCAAACATAATGAAAAACATAATGTATCAAATTTATTAGTATTGTAAAATGAGAAAATTTGTAAGTAAAATCTAATAATATGAATAACAAAACTTTAAAATTAAAGTTCAAATTTATTAGTATATTAAAGTGAGAAAATTTGTAAGTAAAATCTAATAACATGAATAACAAAACCTTAAAATTGAAGTTCAATATAAAAAATGAGATATTGGATATTAAAATAGGAGGAAATTTATGTAGCCTTTTATTTCTATATTCTTGGAATAAGACAAAATCCTCGGTGCCCACTCTGAATTTGTGTTAAATGTTCCATTTGTTTGTATGATTCACATGTCTCAAACAAATCATCAAAATCGTTAGGCTCATGAACAAATGGTCTTATTTTAGCTTGAGTGGTGAAATAATGAATGATGTTTTTAGGGTTGTACTCTCTAGGAGGAATAGTGGGGAGCTAAATGCCCTCGAGTTGTTTGATTTCTAGGACATCATGATTCTAATTGTCAAGAGCATATACTCCACATTGAATAGGAAATTGTGGCTAAACAACCTTTTTGGAGTCTTTCAAGACTTTAGTTACACCATGACCTATGGTCTGATAGGCAATTTCCCAGGCCAAATGCTTATCGAGAACATAAATATGAAGAATATGTGGGGCTGCAAGACTCCCAAATACTCTAACATAAGTAAAATTCTCTTCGGTAAACCAGCTATCAATAGCAATGAAGTCTATCACTTCTTGAAACAACCTAGCGATATTTCAATGAAAAATTGCTTTGTACAAAGGTATCATTACTTTATTGCAAATTCTGAAAAAATTAGGCTGGTACTTAGAGTCTTATAATATATCATGATATAAGTGAATCGGTGTAGGATCCTCGAGTGTCCATTTCCATCCCATTGAAGGAAATTCAAAAAAGAAATAAATGGCATCCATTATATAGGCACTCATATAAAAAACTCGCACAATTATCTCTGAAACATTGTTTTTTTGCCTATATTCTAAGATTTTGGATGCAATATTGTTGGACAAAATAATATCCCAATCCATAATTGCAGAATTAAAAGCAGCTTCAATCAAGGGAACCTACTCAACTGTAAATTTTTGTATGTTCGGAGAACCGAACAGTCTACATATCATAACAACAACATAACAGAACGAACCGACAAGAGAAACTAAAGAATAATTACCCTTACTATCATGCTTGTGCTTGCTTGGGTCTTGTCTCCATTGTCCAATGGGCTACGACTCTATTTTGTTCTTCTCTACAAACCTTTTAAGAAACTGCTTGTTGTAAATCTTATGGGGTGTGGAAAATAATACATTCTCTTCAAATCTGCAGCTTTGAAGGATCCTACTATCACTTTCCTTGATGTCATGAATGTCTTATATTCGATTTTCATATTATCATTCTTCCATTTGATCATATCTGTGTAGGGTAGGATTTTAGGCCGCACAACAATTCGATGAAGAAAGGAATTGGTGACATCAGAGAAGGTAGCCTTAGATGATGATGGGGCATCCGTTGTTGCTTTCTTGGCCGCTACTACCATGGGGATCTCTTCATCAAATAGATTATAAATCATTTCCCAGGAGGAGGTACCAGAATCTGGCGTGCATGTAGTGTTTGTGAATAATGGAGCCATCTCTGTTGCTTCTAGTTTGGACAGAGTTACTTCTGTTTGAACAAACAACCCTTTTCCTTTCTTTCCTATTTTGGACATTTCAACAGAATGTCGTTTATTAGTATTAGCCTGTAGAAAGGAAACGCAAAGGAATGTTTTAGATCTCCAAGGATCAAAGGACACGGTGGATAAATACATACGTTTCAAATACCAACCTGCCAATTAAATCAATTTCATCAAACGAGGGACAATAAAATTGTAAGATTTGAAATTTAATGAAAATCTAAGTACACACAGATCCTCATTAAATGGAACTTAGTCAGCAATTTCACATTCCAAATATTCTTTGGAAGTGTTTCATTTGAAGTGAAGCTACGATTTGTGATGTGTGATTTTCAATATGCAATATCGCATACATCACATCAGGGATGAGGTAGTGCTTATTTTTTATCGTAATCGCAACATAGAAATGTATGAGCTAAGAAAGATCCGGTAGGGATATGTGACTCGCGATCTACGATCTGCGATGATGACGTGTGTTCGTGGTGGGTCAGATGAAGCTTTATGTTCAGGAGAGCATTTCCCTTTGTTTTCTTCGTTTTATTGAGAAAAGATTTATTTACGAAGGATATTTTGAATCGCATCATTTGATAACGGATATTATCGTGGCTTATAAACATTTGCGATGCACGATTTTATTTAAAAAGTAAACCTAAGTTATTCAACTAGGGCTTAAACCTAAAAGATAATCGAAAATAACATATTTTGGGTTTTTTGAATTTTGCTGAAATATAAATCTATTATGATTAATCTATTTATTATGAAACCTAAAGCAAAAGGTTAAAAGGGTCCCCACTATTTAAATGTTCTAACTATAAATAATAGGGGATTGTTGGGTACCGCAACAATTGGCGATTTACTAGAAGAACCAGTTATCTCTAACAATCTGTAAAATAAACTTTTAAATGTAAAAGTAAAGATCCCAAGGCAAGAAAAACATTTTGAAAATGAGATAAATAAAATTACTCCGAATCAAAAGTTTCATTTAATTGTAAGGTTCCTTATCACTTTTATAGATAAAAATATTTAATCCTTTGAACCAGTCCTTAATTGGCAACTTAGCTTTTGGTGAAATTATTTTGTCATAGATAGAGCCAGTGCTGCTAGAAGGCGTCTATAACCTTGACAGGGTTATCTTTTACCAAATGGCGAACCAATATCCCATCCATGTTTGTAAATCTTTAGAGGTAATTTTGAGGATTCATCTTCCTTTTCAAGGATCTTTAAAAGCCATTTTCCTGATTTGGTGGCCAAATAATGACTATGCCATTCACAAGTGATAATAGAATTGAAGAAGCTCGGTCATGATGAGACTCCTTGTATTATGGTTTTTAAGCACAAGCCACTATCCTAGTTTGGTGGCCAGTAATGATAATGCCAACCTGTTATTTCCTTATGATCATGGTAAGTAAGCTTGTGATGAGACTTCTTATCTTCTAAGTTTCTTATATTTTTGAATTACACTCTAAAAAATACATGAACAATGAGTGGGGAGGTCCACCTACTCCTTAAGAGTAATGGATATCAATTGAATTTAAAGATACTAAGATTTGAAAATAGCCTTTTACTTTGTTAAAGGAACCTTTCTTGACTGATTTTCAAAAATGAAAGATTTATGAAGTTTGAAGTGATAAGGATTTACAATTTTAATGTATAAAAATTTCAGAGTTTAAAAGTATTTATCTAATCTTCAATTTTGAAATTACTTACTCTTAAAATCGATACCTTTCAATGGAAAAGTCATAAATAAATAGAGATCTTAATGAAAGCCAATAATGTGTTAATCTTATTTATAACAAAAACATGGATATATACATATAATATTGTAAAACAGAATTCCTACGAAAATAATTGTTTGAGGATTAGTCCATTGGCAGGAAGAGCATCTCTCTTACCTTGTAGATATTCTAAAACAAAAGCCGATGGACCTAACTGCTCAATGATTTGGAATTGGGCAAGCCATAATTTCTGAAATTTGGTGTGCTTTCCTTTTTCCTCATGTGCCTTGTCCCATTTCAAAACTAAGTCACCAATTTTGCATCAAAGGTGGATTTTACTAATTGTTGATGATGTGCATGGATTTGTTTATCCTTTTCCCTTTCTTCTTCTAATTTTAGAATTTGAAAAATCCTTAGTTGTATAGAAGAGGATGGCTGTTCTTCAATAAATTGTACTAGGGCCAATGAAGGAAGAGCTAGATTGGGAGGGATAATAGCTTCTTTTCCGTATACTAAATTGAAAGTAGTAGTTCCGATAGAAGCTTACATAGTTATCCTATCAGCCCATAAGGCAAACACCAAAGGTTTATTCCAATTATTTTGGCTTTGATCAACAATTCTCTTGATAATCCTAATGAGGTTCTTATTAGTAGGTTATGCTAAGCCATTTCCTTGAGGATAATAATTAGCGGAGTATTTTAGCTTAAATCCTCTTTGTAATGTGAACTTAGTCATACTGTTTCATGAGAAATAAGATGCATTATCAAAGATGAGTGCATTAGGTAATGCAAATCTAGTAATAATAAATTGATCAAGGAATTCAATAATGTTATCAGAACTAGCTACCTTTAGTCGAATTTATTCTACCCACTTTTTGAAATAATCAGTGGCAGTAAGGATGAAATTATGCTGCTTAGAAGAGTGAGGAATGATCTCACCTATTATGTCAAGTCCCCATTGTTCGAAAGGCTATTCAATGTTGACTGGGTGGAGTGGTAGGGTTGGTTTCCTTTGTCTTCCTGCAACAGTCTGACAAATTTTGCATTTTCTCACATAGGCATGTGTATCTCTGAACAATGTTGCCCAATAATATCTGACATGAAGGATTTTATGTGAAGTAGTATATCCTTCAAAATGTCCTCCAACTGGCCCATCATGGAGGTAATGCAAAAAAAATAAATTTGCCTCATATTTTTCGATGCATCTTAATAAAATCGAGTCAAAATTTCTCCTGAATAACACACCATCAATGATTTCATATTTCTTTTCTTTAGGTCTTAGAGCCCTTTTTCTTTTATTATTAATTTCTGGTGGAGCGTAACCATTCTTTAAATAATAAAAAAATATCAAAATATTGGGATTCAATGTTAATAAGACATACCTCAGATATTTGAACTGTATTACCTGAATCATCATTCGCTGAAATATTTGAGGCTCTAGTGATTAGTCCGCAAAAACTTTGTCCTCTAACAATTTTAGCAGGTTTAATGCCAAGATCATATTCTTGCAGAGCTGTTACCGAATTTGCTATTTTCTCTCCTAACTCTTTCTATACAAGTAATTGCCTTACTACTGAGAATGGAAAAATAACTTTTGTATGAGATTTTAATAGAAAAGGTCTCATATGTTTGATAGTCTTGAACTCAGCGAAGGCCTGTTTCTCTACTTTAGAATAATTGAGTTCTGGTCCTTGAAAATTCGAACTAAAAAACGAGATAGGTGCTTCTATATTTTTATCATTTATTTGTGTTAGCACTGCGGCATAAGACAATTCAGAAGAAAAAGTATAAAAAATAAAAGGATTAGAAAAATTGGGAGTGATTAAAGAGGGATTGTCAATGATAGCTTGTTTGATTGATTGAAATGATTCCCTTTCATTACTTCCCCATTTAAAAACATATTTGTTCTTGATCATGATCTGCAAAGGTTAAAAAAATTGGGAAAAATCAAGAACAAATCTCTTTACAAAATTAATTTATCCTCAGAATGATTGCATCGATTTTTCGTTATGGGGCAAAGGATTTCCGAAATCGTTAATTATGTCTAGATCTATATAGATTCCTTATTTAGACACAATGAATCTTAGAATTTTTCCTTCACTTAGAGTGAAGTATGACCTTTTAGGATAAAGAGAAATCCAAAACCTTTTGCATCTCTCAAATATTTTCTTCAGGTCATGATAGTGGTTGTTTCTCTTCTTAGAATATATGGTAATGTCATCCAAATAAAGAAAAACTATTTTTTTAATCATACCTTTGAAAGTGATGTCCATAGCCCTTTGAAAAGTAGCTCCTGCATTTGTTAATCCGATAGGAATTTTCTGATACGTGTAAGTTCCCCATTTAGCTATAAAACTAGTCTTTAATCTATCATATGGATGGGCAAGTACTTGATTGTACCCTGAGAAACCATCAAGAAAAGAAATAAGCTAAGAAATGACGACTGACTGTAAGATTTGTTCCATAGGTGGTAAAGGAAAATTGTCTTTTTTTACAGGCTTTATTCAAATTGTGAAAATATATAATGAATCTTTAGATTGTGTATTAGTGCTAGATGACCTGGCACCATTACTTTGAGAAGAAGGGGTATGAACAAGAGGATTGATTGGAGGGAATGTATGGAATGATGGTGCTTGTGGAGGTGAGTTTGACAAAATCTCACTAGTGGATGTTTTTGACTCATATTTATTGGTCTTCTTTCAGAAAGAAGGAAGAGGAAAATCGAATGGAGTAATTCAAAGATTTTCGCTTTGAGAACGAGTTAAAATCTGAGTAGGTTGGAAATATGAGGATACATTACCTTCATATATTTCAAATCATTAAGGTTTTTCTTCAGAAATAGAAATACTTTCCAAATTTTCAATTAAGGTTTCAACTGATGGTACCTGATGAGAGGAAGGTGGATCAGAAGATTGGGGTAGTGACCTAAGAGATTTTGTAGATGTTTGTTCAACTTCTGATCTACAAGTAGGTGTTTTAGATGAATATCTAGAAGTTGGAGGTGATCTTGAGGGGGAGTGACTCTTGGAATGGCCTTTAGATTTAGGTTCAACTCTTTTTTCCATTCATAGACGGTGCCCTCCTTCTAGCACCAAAAATATTGAAGGCTCAAAATGTCCTTGCCTTAACATCAGGGAGACCACCCAGTCAGGAGCTTGAATACCGTTCCTTTTCCATTTGGGATAGTGGTTCCGACTAGGGATATAGGGACAAGTTTCCCATTCAAATATATGATGGGGTTTGAGGTGTGATATAGATGGGGCAAAAGAAATTTGATAGAATAAATATGAATGCAAATAAATAAATCTATATCTATCTATCTAATTCCCAGTATATAACTGACTTTTCATATCGATTTTATAAATATTTCTTTATAAATGAAAGAAAATATAGATCATCAAACATTTAAAAGAGTTAAAACGAATTAAAGATAAATAAATTTATTAAATAGTAAATAAATTCAATTGTTAAGCACATATCACATAAAAACTATACCATTTCATACATACAACTAAAGATAACAATTAATACACTTTTCAATAGTGAAACAATGCTTAATTGAATTATGATATTGCATATAATAAAGAATAATAAAATTTCATTGACTTTCAATCATAAAACATAGCATCAATACAAAGATAATAGTACCACATATAGCAATGCTTTGCTCATGGAAGAAGACAGCCTCTAGCCCAACCTTTCTATTGAAATTATCAAAGAAGTACAAAAGTGCAAGTTCCTTGAGCCTTCTTACAAAAATTATGAACCCACTTCTCTAAAGACATGAGAGGGTATTTATAAATAAAAGTTATACTATCAAAATAGAAAATGCATATTTTGTTGAGGAGGTTAAAACAAACACTCCTTAAAATAGGAAACAAAACGACAAAAATAGCTTCAATTTTAACAAGAAACTAAATATGGGAAGTTGACTGCTCTCCCATTTTATCTCATAACCTGTAAATAACCTCCATCGACTTTAATTTTGGGGGATGATCTGGTCTGATCCACATTTGTCTCTCAAACAAGGCATCTGAAAGAGGTGGGATCATATATTCAGTTGCATTAACAAGGCTACGGAGAACTAACTATTGAACATAGGGCTTTACCAAGAATTGTTGGTGATATTCAAGGTTTAACTGAGATAATTTATTGATGATATTTTCTTTTTCCTTTGATTTGTTATGCCAATACTCTATAACTGTTTAATTATCTAGAAGGCATTATCCTGGGCACTCAGTAATAATATTAGCATATGTTGGACTTTCTCTAACAATTTTGGTGACCTGGCCTACTAGGTCTCTTGCTTTGTAGATTGCTTCTTCAGCCTGATTTAATCTAATATCCCAATCTATGAAGAGAATAGCCTTGTATGACTCTTGTATTTTGGGAATATTTTCTTTCATTCCCTCTACACTATCCTCCCAAGTGATGAAGGAAGAAATCTTGCTGTTGATATCTTCATAGTATGTTCTTAATTCGGACATTTGATCAGCCAATGAGTCACTGTTTTTGCAGAGGTCATTGATGATATTCAATTTCTTATAGAAGTTCACTTGTTGTTGAGTGAGGAGAACATTGATCTCTCTGACTTCTTTTCTGAATCCTTCAATATCAGTGTCCTTCTGTATATGAGTTATTTTAAGTTGAAGCTGGTCAATCTGTACATTTCGGCTGTTAATATCAGCTTCATTTTGAACTTTCAATTGATTAAACTCAGTATTTAACTTTGAAAACTTGAGTTGCCACTCCTACTCTAAATCATGTCTTGAATTAAGTAGTGTTTGTTCTAGCTGCAATATTTTTTCATCTTTCTCTTTAACCAGTTGTTGAACGTCAGTAGCTTTGAAAATGGTCATTGTAGCATAAGCTCTTGCATATTGCAATAGATCAGCTAAATAATCAAACGAATTAGATTGGCAATATTTCCATACCACATCTAATGTGACACTTCTAGGAAGAAGTTCCTGAGAATGTTCCATTCTTCTTTTTTTCTTTTGCCAACTAACAACGACACAGTTTTCAGGACTGTAGAAGATATCAAGAGGTGGAATTTCTTCCATTCTGAGAATAATCTCAAAGGTAGGGACTGTCACGATAACTTCTTTATCCATCATTTGACTTGATGACTTATTCACAAGAGACTTTGTCTTACTGGCTACAAGAGTCTTGTCTATCTCCATTGAAGTTGAATCTTTCACTTCCTTCTCCTGTGTGTTATCTAACTCCTTATTGAATTGATCCCACACATTATCGAGCTCGCTCATAGACAGGAGCTCTTCTATTCACTTCCCTAAAAGTGTAGTAGTGGGTATCTTTTTTGTTTGCTTTGGGGACGACAGGAAAGACTTTCTTGTATGCAACTCTAGTTGTAAAGAAATCAAGCATTCAGAAGGCAGTTTCTGTAGCCTTTTATTTCTCTATTCGTGGAATAACACAAAATCTTCAGGGCCCAATCAAATTTGTGCTAAATGTTCCACCTATCTGTATCATTTACACATCTAAAAAAAATCATCAAATTCTTCAGGTTCACGAACAAATGGCCTTATTTTAGCCTGATTGGTGAATTCATGAATGACCTTTGCAGGGTCGTACTGTTTAGGAGGAATAGTGGGGAGTTGCATGCCCTTGATTTGTTTGATTTCTAGGACAACATGATTGTAATTTTCAAGAGCATAGACTCCACATTGAATAGGAAATTGTGGCAAAATAGCCTTTTTGGAGTCTTTCAAGACTTTAGTCACACCATGACCTACAGTCTGATAGTTAATTTCTCGAGCCAAAATCTTATCGAGAACATAAATAGGAAGAACATGTGGGGTTTCAAGACTCTCGAATACTTTGACATAAGTAAAATTCTCTTCAGTAAACTAAATACCAACAATAGTGAAGTTCTTTGCGGCTTCTTAAGACAACCTGGGGGCATTTCGATAAAAAAATTCTTTGTACAAAGGTAGCATTACTTTATTGTAAATTCTGTAAAAATGAGGCTGGTACATAGATTCCAAAAATATATCATGATATAAGTGAAAATGTGTAGGATCCTCGAGTGTCCATTACCATCCCATTGAAGGAAAATCAAAAGAGAAACAAATGGCACCCATAATATAGGCACTCATATAAAACGCTAACACAATTCTCTCTGAAACACTGTGATTTTTCCTATATTCTAATATCTTGGATGCAATATTGTTGGAAAAGATAGTAGCCCAATCCATAATTTCAGAATTAGAAGCAACTTGAATCAAGGGAACCCATTCAACTGTAAAGTTTTGTGTGTTCAAAGAACCGAACAATCTACATATCATAGCAGCAACATAATAGAATGGACCGACAAGAGAATCTAAAGAGCACATACCCTTACTATCATGTTTTTTCTTGCTTGGGTCTTGTCTCCATTGTCTAATGGGCTTTGACTCCGTTTTGTTCTTCTCTACAAACCTTTTAAGAAACTCCTTGTCTTAAATCTTTTGGGGGTCTGGAAAATGATACATTCTCTTCAAATTTGTAGCTTTGAAGGATCCTACTATCATTTGCCTTAATGTTAGGAATGTCCTGCCCTCAATGTTCACATTACCAATCATCCATTTGATCATATCTGCGTAGGGTAGGATTTTAGGCCGCGCAACAAATTAGTGAAGAAAGGAATTGGTGACATCAGAGAAGGTAGCCTCAGATGTTGATGGGGCATCCATTGTTGCTTTCTTGGCTGCTACTACCTTGGGGATTTCTTCTTCAAATAGATTATAAATTGATTCCCAAGAGGAGGTACCAGAATTGGCGTGCATGTAGTGTCTGTGAATAATGGAGCCATCTCTGTTGCTTCTGGTTTGGACTGAGTTACTTACATTTGAACAAACGACCATTTTCCTTTCTTTCTTGCTTTGGACATTTCAAAAAAATTTCGTTTATTAGTATTAGACTGTAGAAAGGAAACATAGAGGAATGTTTTAAATCTTTAAGGATGAAAGGAAACGAGGGATAAATACATATGTTTCAAATAACAACTTGCCAATTAAATCAATTTCGTCAACTGAGGGACATTAAAACCATTAGATTTGAAATTTAATGAAACTCTAAGTACACACAGATCCTCATTAAGTGGAGCTTAGTGAAAAATTTCGCATGAAAAATAGTCTTTGGAAGTGGCGCTGCGATCTATGATGTTCAATTTGCGATATGCGATATTGCATACATCGCATTAGGGATCATACAACATTTCCTTTTTATCATAATTACAACATAGAAATGTATGAGGTAAGAAAGATCTAGTAGGGATATGAAATTTACAATATGTGTTTTGCGATGATGATGTGTCTCTGTGGTGGGTTAGATGAAGCGTTATGTGCGGGAGAGTGTTTTCCTTTGTTTCCTTTGTTTTATTGAGAAAAGCTTTATTTACGAAGGATATTTCACATCGTATCATTTGATAAGAGATATTATCACAACTTCTAAACATTTGTGATGTGTGATTTTATTTATAAAGTAAACCTAAGTTATTCAACTAGGGCTTAAACCTAAAAGATAATTGAAAATGACATATTTTGGGTTTTTTGAATGTTTTTGAAATATAAATCTATTATAGTTAATCTATTTATTATGAAACCTAAAGAAAAAAGTTAAAAGGGTCCCCATTATTTAAATGTTCTAACTATAAATAATAAGGGCTTGTTGGGTACTACAACAATTGTTGATCCACTAGAAGAACCAGTTAGATTTGATAATTTGTAAAATGATATTTTAAACTTAAACGTATAGATCCCAAGGAAAGAAAAACCTTTTGAAATTAAGATAAATAAAATTACTCTGAATCAAAAGTTTCATTTAATTATAAGGTTCCTTATCAATTTGATAGATAAAAATATTTAATCCTTCGAATCGGTCCTTAATTGGTAATAAAGATCAAGCAAAAGAATATTTGAAACTTAGCTTTTGGTGAACTTATTTTGTCATAGATAGAGCCGCTGCTGCCAGCAGGTGTTCATAGCCTCGATAGGGTTATCTTTTACCAAATTGCGAACCAATATCCCATCCATGTTTGTAAATATTTAGAGGTAATTTTGAGGATACATTTTCCTTTTCAAGGATCTTTAGAAGCCACTGTCTTGGTTTGGTGGCGAAATAATGACAATGCCATTCACAATTGATAACATAATTGAACAAGCTAGCTCGTGATCAAACTCCTTGTCTTATGTTTTTTAAGAACAATCCACTATCCTGGTTTGGTGGCCAATCACGATAATGTCAACCTGTTATTTCCTTATGATCATGGTAAGTAAGCTCGTTATGAGACTTCTTATCTTATAAGTTTCTTATATTTTTGAATTACACTCTAAAAAATACATGAACAATGAGTGGGGAGGTCCACCTACTCCTTAAGAGTAATGGATGACAATTGAAGTTGAAGATACTAAGATTTCAAAATAGCCTTTTACTTTGTTAAAGGAACCTTTCTTGACTGATTATCAAAAATGAAAGATTTTATGAAGTTTGAAGTGATAAGGATTTACAATTTTAATGTATAAAAATTTTATAGTTTTAAAGTATTTATCTCATCTTCAATTTTGAAATTGCTTTCTCTTAAAAATTGACACCTTTTAAGGTCAAAGTCATAAATGAATAGAGATCATAATGAAAGCCAATAAGGTGTTACTCAATCTTATTTATAACAAAAACATGGATATATACATATAATACAATAGAACGGAAGTCCTAAGAAAATAAATGTTTTAGGATTAGTCCATTGATAGGAAGAGCATCTCTCTTACCTTGTAGATCTTGTAAAACAAAAGTTGATGGACCTAGCTGCTCAATGATTTGGAATGGTCCAAGCCACAATTTCTGAAATTTTGTGTGCTTTCCTTTTTCCTCACGTGCCTTGTCCCATTTTAGAACTAAGTCACCAATTTGAAAAGAGTTTGTGCTAACTGAGATTGAATCAAAGGAAGATTTTACTAACTTTTGATGATGTGCATGGATTTGTTTAGCCTTTTCCCTTTCTTCTTCTAATTTTAGAATTTGAGACATCCTTAGTTGTATAGAAGAGGATGGATGTTCTTCAATAAATTGTACTAAGGCCAATGAAGGAAGAGCTAGATTGGGAGGGATAATAACTTCTTTTCCATAGACTAAATTGAAAGGATTAGATCTGCTAGAAGCTTTCATAGTTATCCTATCAACCCATAACATAAACACCAAATATTTATGCCAATTCCTTTGGATTTGATCAACAGTTCTCTTGATAATCCTAATGAGGTTTGTATTGGTGGATTATACTAAGCCATTTCCTTGAGGACAATCATTAGCAGAGTATCTTTTCTTAAATACTCTTTTTAATGTGAACACAGTCATACAGTTTCTAAAGAAATAAGATGCATTATTAAAGATGTGTTCATTAGGTAATCCAAAACTCGTAATAATAAATTGATCGATGAATTCAATAATGTTATCAGAATTAACTACCTTTAGTGGAATTAATTCTACCCACTTTGTGAAATAATCTGTGGTAGTAAGGAGAACTTATGCTGCTTAGAAGAGTGAGAAACAATCTCACCTATTATGTCCAGTCCCCATTGTTAGAAAGGTTTTTCGATGTTGACTGGTTGGAGTGGTAGGGCTGGTTTCCATTGTCTTCTTGTAGCGGTCTAACAAATTTTGCATTTTCTCACATAGGCATGTGTATCTTTGAACAATGTTGGCCAATAATATCTGGCATGAAGGATTTTATGTGCATTAGTATCTCCTCCAAAATGTCCTCGAACTGGCCCATCATGGAGGTCCTACAATTTTTTTCTGCCTCAAATTTTTCTATGCATCTTAATAAAACAGAGTCATAATTTCCTATGAATAACACACCATTGAATGATCTCATACTCCTCTTCCTTAAGTCTTAGAGCCCTTTTTCTTTTATGATCAAGTTCTGGTGGAGTGTAACCATTCTTTAAATAAATAAAAAGATCAACAGATTGGGATTCATTGTTAGTACGACATACCTTAGATATTTCAACTATATTACCTGAATCTTCATTTGTTTGAAATATTTGAGGCTCCAACGATCTGTCTGCGAAAATATTGTCCTTTAAGAATTTTAGCAGGTTTAATGTCAAGATCATATTCTTGCAGAGTTGTTACCCAATTTGCTCTTTTCTCTCCTAACTCTTTTTGTACAAGTAATTTCCTTAGTGCTGAGAATGGAAAAATAACTTGTTGATGAGATTTTAATAGAAAAGGTTTGAAATATTTCATAGTCTTAAAGACTGCAAAGGCTGGTTTCTTTACTTCAAAATAGTTGAGTTCTGCTCCTTGGAAATTCAAACTGAAAAAAGAGATACGTGTTTCTATATTTTGTTCATTTATTTCTGTTAACACTGTGGCATAAGACAATTCAGAAGAAAAAGTATACAAAATAAAAGGATTAGATAAATTGGGAGTGATTAAAGAGGGAGTGTCAATTATAGCTTTTTTGGTTGCTTGAAAGGATTCCCTTTCATTATTTCCCCATTTAAAAACATAATTTTTCTTGATCATGATTTGCAAAGGTAAAACAATTTGGAAAAAATAAGGAACAAATCTCTTTACAAAATTAATTTATCTTAAAAAATATTGCATCGAATTTTTGTCATGGGATAAAGTGATTTATGAAATAACCTTAATTCTATCTCAATCTATACAGATTCCTTCTTTAGAGGCAATGAATCCTAGAAGTTTTCCTTCACTTAGAGCGAAGTAGGACTTTTTAGCATTAAGAGAAATCCCATATCTTTTGCATCTCTCAAATATTTGCTTCACGTCATGATAGTGGTTGTTTCTCTTCTTATAATATATGGTAACGTCATCCAAATAAACAACAATTGTCTTGTTAATCATAACTTTGAAAGTGATGTCCATATCCCTTTGAAAAGTATCTCCTGTGTTTACCAATCTGAAAGGAATTTTTTGATACGCGTAAGTTCCCCATTTAGTTCTAAAATTAGTCTTTAATCTATCATCTGGATGGAAAAGTACTTGATTGTACCATGAGAAACCATCAAGAAAAGACATAAGCTCAAAACTAGCAACTGACTGTAAGATTTGTTCCATAGGTGGTAAAGGAAAATTGTCTTTTTCACAAGCTTTATTCAGATTGTGAAAATCTATACAAATCCTAACATTACCATTCTTCTTCTCGACTCGCACTAAATTAGATACCCACTTGGAATGCCTTACTAGAAAAATTATTTTTACTCTAAGGATCTTATTCAGTTCATTTTTTATTTGATTCTTCAAATTTAGATGAATCGTTCTTAATTTATGTTGAACAGGCTTGACATCAGGCATCATTAGGATGGTGTGTTGGATGATGGAAGTATCATAAGTCTTTAGATCTTCATACTTCTGGGAAAATACACCTTTATATTTCTTCAACAAATGAATAAAAGCTAATCCCTCATCAGGGGAAAGACCGAGACATAAATTGACATTTTCAGGTTTAGATTCAGATCGAAGGTTTACTAATTCAAACCTCAATGTTGAACTCTAAAGTTTACAATTACACACTTTCTTGAATCTATCTTTTCTATCATAAACGTTTTCAAGTTTGACCACAGACTTGGGGAGAGAATTATCTTCATTTGCTTGTTTCATCTCTCTGTCATGTTCATCTTCGTTAATTATCTTATCAGAATATGATTCTTCAGATGTTAAGAAACTTAAGATATATCCATCATCGTTAAACACACTTCAATTTGTAATGTTTTTAGGAATGGAAGGGCAAAAAATTAATTCAATCGAAAATCGATATGGACGAAAATCTTCAGGTGGGATTATTTTGGATGCGACATTGGCTAATAAATCAACAATGGCATTTTCAAGTCTAGGGATTGGAGAAATATCAAAAGCCAAGAAATGTGAAGTAAGAGATTGAACTAGAGTTTGATAATGTTTCAAATGGTTGAAGATACAATGAATAATATTTTTTACTTGTTTGATAACAATTTATGAATCTCTAAACACTTGAAGATACTAGACATCAAGAGATATTGCTTTGTACAAGCCTTGAACCAGAGCTTCATACTCAGCAACATTGTTTGTACATTCAAACTCTAATAAAAAAGCTATCATTATTGTTTCTCCATCAAGACTAATTAAGACACATCCTACTCCAACACCATCATGATATATAGATCCATCAAAGTACAAAGTCCAAAAAAAATATTTAACCAAAGGCTTATCTACAAAATTTAAACACTTGGATAAATATGTTTGTGAATAGTTTTCAATTTACGAATTGAAAAAATTAATCGAGAAAGGTGATTCTTGAGCTTTGAAGTTACACCAAAAATACTTTGAGAAATAATTCCCAACAATATTACTAGTGAAGACAACTGGTTCATTTTCTCCATCTAGATATGTTACTAAATATTTCATATGTTTTTCACGGTCCACCTAGATTTTATTTGGTTTTCCATTATATGGTAACCACATATGAGACCAGTCTTTAGCGAAGTAACCGTGTAACTTTTCATACCAATCTCTACTTAGGATTAAACCATAGAAATCAGGAATATCAACAACTAGAATGTCAATGATTTGAAACACTTCAGGATTAGAAGAAATTCTAATGAGGACTAAGTTGATTTCTCCTAATACTTTAACTTTTGTTCTATCGAGTTGCACTATATGAAAAACAGACTTCTGGGGAGACATATTCAATTTTGAGCAAACTCAATGGGGAATTATATTCGATGACACTCTAGAATCAACTAAGCAATTGTGCAGATTCTTATTGAAGAGTTCAAACGTTAAAACAAATGGGGGAGTGTGAGAGTTTGATCTATCTCTGATTAAGATAGCATATGTGGAAGCAAGTTTCTCTGTAGAATTAGCAGGAGCCTTACCTATTCCTCAAGAAGATTTAGAAGTGACAAAAACTGGTAAAGGGGATGAATTCAATTCATTAAGAAGAAACCTTTGTTGTTGTTTTAGTTTTGAAACTTCATATAAGGAAATGTTATCTTTAACTTTCTTCATATCTTCCACTATATTATACTCACTGTTATTAGATACAACCAAAGTTCTTGATTTGGATGGAGGGTTAGAAGAAGAAGAAGGAGTTGGTTTATTGATGTCCTTGTTTTTAGCAGTAGAAGTAGAAGTTTTATGTTTCTGGATTGGTTGGGAAGAATCGGGTGGTCCCTTAATTTTTGTACTTACAGGTAAGACTTCATGTTCTTCTTAATTATTAGAATTTGGGAGCATAAAGTCCCAAAGCCCATGAAATTCTACAAATTATTCATCTTGAGAATCCTCGTCAGACATAGCTATTTTTTCTTCATCATAATATTCATCTAATTCTACATTGGATATGACATTGGGGGATTGGTATGCCAAAGTTTGCATTTTCTTAAAGGGTCTGAAAGGTTACTTTGAAGATTCAACCACTTGTTTTTTAATCTCGACCATCTTGTTGGACATAGGCTTGAGGACTTTCTGTAGTCCTTCAAGATCAAAAGGATATTTTGGAGTTTTATTCTTTGGCTCATCTTTAAATGTAACCTTCTTGGCTTTTCTTTCGTCTTGTGCAGTTCTTTTTTCTAAACCAAGTATCATTTTCTCAACTGCTAATGCTTCTTCGATGTTTTCTACTAGAGTCATTTTATTAGCCCTATCGACAGAAAATGTAATATTTGAAGGTAAGGTCGATATATACCACTCATTCTGTACATCAACAATAGGTTTGGATGTATCTGGGATTTTATTCAAGAGTTTGTTAAATCTAGAATTAAAATTCTTGATTTTTTCATTGGGACTTTCTTTAAGATTGGAGAGATCATTAATCAAAGTAGAAGTAGTGTGAACATCACCAAACTTAGTTAAAAAGTGTTTTTCAAATATGTCCCATCTAGTAATAGACCCTAGTGGTAATGAAAAATACCATGAATAAGCAGATCCTTCAAAAGTGTATGGGAATAATCTTACTAAATAGTCCTCTTCAACCACTCCATTAAGATTAATGGCTAACATATAATTATGGAGATACTCTTCAACAGGTAGTCCATCATTAGGACCAAATTTTGGTATCCATCTTTCAGGATTTTAGGTAGAGGATGAAGAGGTGCTGGAATTTGTACAACTCCAGGATTTTCCCATGGTCTAACTGATGCGAGTGGCGAGGGTGGATTTTTAAGAATTCCTACCATTATTGGAGTTTGGGTAAAGGTGGATGTAGAAGGTGATTGTGTAGAAAAAGAGGCAGATTGTGTATTAGTGCTATATGAACTGGCACCAGTACTTTGATAAGAAGAGGTATGAACAAAGGATTGATTGGAAGGAATGTATGGAATGAAGGTGTTTGTGGAGGTGAGTTTGAAAAAATCTCACTAGTGGATGTTTGTGACTTAGATTTCTTGGTCTTCTTTTGGAAAGAAAGAAGAGGAAACTTGAATGGAGTAACTCCAAGCTTTTTGCTTTAAGAACAAGTTAAAATCCGAGTAGGTAGGACAGATGAGGATACACTACCTTCATACACTTCAGATGGTTAAAGTTTTTCTTTAGAAATAGAAATACTTTCCAATTTTTCAATTAAGTTTTCAACCTCTTGTCCCTGAGGAGAGGAAGGTGGATCAGAAGATTCGGGTAGTGACTTAGGAGATTTTGTATATGTTTGTTCAACTTCTGATCTAGAAGCAGGAGTTTTAGATGAAGATATAGAAGTTGGAGGTGATCTTGAAGGGGAGTGACTCATAGAATGACATTTAGATTTAGGTTCAGATCTTTTTTCCATTCATAGTCGGTGCCCTCCTTCTAGCGCCAAAAATGTTGAAGGCTCTAAATTTCATTGCCTCAACATCGAGGAGACTACTCATTCGGGAACTTGAATATTGTTCCTTTTACATTTGGGATAATGGTTACGACTAGGGATATAGGGAACAATTTCCTATTCAAATATATGATGGGGTTTGAGGTGTGATATAGATGGAGTGAAAGAGATTTGATAGAATAAATAAATACGAATGTAAATAAATAAATCTATATCTACCTATCTAATTCTCGGGATATAACTGACTTTTCATATGTGATTTTATAAATATTTCTTTATAAATTAAAGGCAATATAGATCATCAAACATTTAAAAGAGTTAAAAAGAATTAAAGATAATTAAATTGATTAAATAGTTAATCAATTTAATTGTTAAGCACATATCACATACAAATTATACTATTTCATACATACAACTAAAGATAACAATTAATACACTTTTCAATAGTGAAACAATGCTTAATTGAGTTATGCTATTGCATATAATAAAACAACAATAAAGCTAGACTAACATTCTATCATAAAACATAGCATCAATAAAAAGATAATAGTACAACATATATCAGTGCTCTGCTCATGGAAGAAGACAGTCTCTGGCCCAACCTTTGTATTAAAATTATCAGAGAATTACAGAAGTGCAAGTTCCTCAAGTTTTCTTACAAATATTATGAACCCCCTTCTCTAAAGACATGAGAGGGTATTTATAAATAAAAGTTATACTATCAAAATAGAAAATGCATATTTTGTCAAGGAGGTTAGAAGAAACACTCCTTAAAATAGGAAACAAAAGACAAAAATAACTTTAGTTTTAACAAGAAACTAAATATGGGAAGTTGACTTCTCTTCCATTTTCTCTCCTAACCTCTAAATAGCCTCCATCGGCTTGAATTCTAGGGGATGAGCCGGTCTTATCCACATATGTGTTGCAAAAAAGGCATATGAAAGAGGTGGGAGCATATATTCAGTTGCATTAACAATTTTACGAAGAACTAACCTTTGACCATAGGGCTTTACCAAGAACTATTGTTGATATTCAAGATTTAACTTAGATAATTTCTTGATGCTATCTCCTTTTTCCTTTGATTTGTTATTCCAATACTCTATGAGTGTTTGATTATTTTGTAGGCATTTTCTTGGGCACTCAGTAATAAGATTAGCATCTATTAGAATTTCTCTAATAGTTTTTGTAACTTGGCCTGCTAGGTCTCTTGCTCTCTAGCTTGCTTCTTTAGGCTGCTTTAATCTAATATCCCAATCTCTTGTATTTTGGGAAGATTTTCTTTCATTCCCTCTGCACTATCTTGCCAAGTGATGAAGTCAGAAAGATCATTGTTGAAATCTTCATAGTATGTTCTTAATCCAGAAATTTGATTAGTCAATGAGTCAATGTTTTTGCAGAGGTCATTGATGATCTTCAATTTATTACAAAATTCCACTTGCTATTAAGCGATGAGAGAATTGATCTCTCTGGCTTCTTTTCTGAATCCGTCAATATCAGTGTCCTTCTGTATTTGAGTTATTTTAAGTTGAAGTTGGTTAATCGGTGCATTTCGGCTCTGAATATCAGCTTCGTTTTGAACTTTCAATTGATTAAACTCAGTTTGTAACTTTGAAAATTTGAGTTTCCACTCTTGCTCAACATCATGTTTGGAATTAAGTAGTGTTTGTTCTAGTTGCAAGATTTTTTCATATTTCTCTTTAACCAGTTGTTGAACCTCAGTAGCTTTGAAAATGGTGGTCGTAGCATAGGCTCTTGCATATTGTGATAGCTTAGCTAAATCATCAAATGAATTAGCATGGTAATATTTCCATACCACATCTTATGGGATGCATCTAGGAAGAATTTTATGAGACTGTTCCATTCTTCTTTTTATCTTTTGTTGACTAACGATGACAGGGTGTTCATGATTGTAGAAACTATCAAGAAGTGGAATTTCTTCCACTCTAAGAACAATCTTAGAGGTAAGGACTACCAGGATAAATTATTTATCCATCATTTGAATTGATGACTCATTCACAGGAGACTTTGTCTTGCTAGCTATAAGAGTCTTATCTATCTCCATTGAAGTTGAATCCCGCACTTCCTTCTCCTGTAAGCTATCTAACTCCTTGTCGAATTGATCCCACTCTTTATCGAGCTCGCTAATATACATGAGCAGTTCTATTTATTTCTTTGAAAGTTTAGTAGTGGGTATATTTTATGTTTCCTTTGTAGATGGCAGATTCAACTCTCCTGTAGGCAACTCTGGCTGTAAATCAATCAGGCATTTAGAAGGAAGTTTCTATAGCCTTTTATTTATATATTCTTGGAATAAAACAAAATCCTCGGGGCCTAGTCGAATTTGTGCTAAATGTTCCACCTGTCTGTATGATTCAGATGCCTCAAACAAATAATCAAAGACGCCAGGTTCATGAACAAATGGCCTTATTTTAACCTGAGTGGTGAAATCATGAATGACATTTTTAGGGTCATACTATTTAGGAGGAATAGTGGGGAGCTGCATGCCCTTGATTTTTTTGATTTCTAGGACAACATGATTGTAATTTTCAAGAGCATAGACTCCACACTGAATAGGAAATTGTGGCCAAATAGCCTTATTGGAATCTTTCAAGACTTTAGTCACACCATGACCTACAGTCTGATAGGAAATTTCCCAGGCCAAAAGCTTATCGGGAACATAAATAAGAAGAACACGTGGGGCCACAAGACTCCCAAATACTCTGACATAAGTAAAATTCTCTTTAGTAAAGTAGCTTCCAATAACAGTGAAGTCTGTGGTGGCTTCTTGAGACAACCTTGGGGAATTTTGATAAAAAATTGCTTTGTACAAAAGCAACATTACTTTATTGCAAATTTTGTAAAAATGAGGTTGGTACTTAGATTCCCATAATATATCATGATATAAGTGAATTGGTTTAGGATCCTCGAGTGTCCATTTCCATCCCATTGAAGGAAAATTAAAAGAGAAACAATTGTTATCCATAATATAAGCACTCATATAAAATGTTGGCATAATTCTCTCCGAAACACTATGCTTTTTCCTATATTCTAAGATTTTGGATGCAATATTGTGGGAAAAGATAGTAACCGAATCCATAATTTCATAATTATAAGCAGCTTGAATCAAGGGAACCCATTCAACTATAAATTTTTGTGTGTTTGGAGAACCAAACAATCAACATATCATAGTAGCAACATAACATAATGGACCGGCAAGAGAAGCTAAAGAATACATACCCTTACTATCATGCTTGTTCTTGCTTGGGTCTTATCTCCATTGTCTAATGGGCTCTGACTCTATTTCGTTATTCTCTGAAAACCTTGTAAGAAACTGATTTTTGTAAATCTTCTAAGGGTCTAGAAAATGATACATTCTCTTCAAATCTGCAGCTTTGAAGGATCCTACTATCGTTTGCCTTGATGTCAAGAATATCTTGTCTTTGATATTCACATTATGAATCATGCATTTGATCATATCTACGTAGGGTAGGATTTTAGGCCACGTAGAAATTTGGGGAAGAAAGGAATTGGTGAAATCAAAGATGGTAGCCTGAGATGATGATGAGGCATCCTTTGTTGCTTGCTTGGTTGCTACTAACCTTGGGATTTTTTCTTCAAATAGATTATACATCGATTCCCAAGAGGAGGTACCAGAATCTAGCGTGTATGTAGTGTTTGTGAATAATGGAGCCATCATTGTTGCTTCTGGTTTGGAGTGAGTTACTTTTGTTTTAACAAACAACCCTTTTTCCTTTCTTTCCTACTTTGGAAATTTCAACGGAATGTTGTTTATTAGTATTAGCCCGCAGAAAGGAAACACAAAGGAATGTTTTATATCTCCAAGGATGAAAGGACATGCAAGATAATTATATACGTTTCAAATAACAACCTGCCAATTAAATCAATTTCATCAAACGAGGGACAATAAACCGTTAGATTTGAAATTTAATGAAAATCTAAGTACACACGGACCCTCATTAAGTGGAGCTTAGTCAAAAACTTCACATTGCAAAAATTCTTTGGAAGTATTTCATTTGAATTGAAGCTGCGATCTGCGATGTGTGATTTGCGATATGCGATATGGCATAATTCACATCAGGGATCAGGCAACGTTTCTTTTTTTATTGTAATCGCAACATAGAAATGTATGAGATAAGAAAGTTTTGGTAGGGATATGCAATCCACGATCTGTGATCTATGATGATTACATGTATCCATGGTGGGTCAAATGAAGCTTTATGTGTGGGAGAGTGTTTTCCTTTGTTTTCTTCTTTTTATAGAGAAATGCTTTATTTGCAAAGGATATTTTGCAATGCATCATTTGATAAGGGATATTATCGCAACTTCTAAACATTTACGATGCTTGATTTTATTTGAAAGGTAAAACTAAGTTATTCAACTAGCGGTTAAACCTAAAAGATAATTGAAAATGACATATTTTGGGTTTTTTGAATTTTTTGAAATATAAATCTATTATGATTAATCTATTATCTTGTGAAACCTAAAGAAAAAAATTAAAAGGGTCCCCATTATTTAAATGTTATAACTATAAATAATAGGGGACTGTTGGGTACCACAATGATCGGTGATTTGCTGGAAGAACCAGTTATCTCTAACAATCTGTAAAACAAACTTTTGAACTTAAAAGTAAATATCCTAAGGAAAGAAAAACATTTTGAAAATGAGGTAAATATAATTACTTTGAATCAAAAGTGTCATTTAATTGTAAGGTTCCTTATCACTTTTATAGATAAAAATATTTAATTCTTCGAACCAGTCCTTAATTGGTAATAAAGATAAAGCAGAAGAATATTTGAAACTTAGCTTTTAGTGAACTTATTTTATCATAGATAGAGCCACTGCTACCAACATGCATCAATAGCCTCGACAGGGTTATCTTTTACCAAATGGCGAACCAGTATCCCATCGATGTTTATAAATCTTTAGAGGTAATTTTGAGGATTCTTTTTCCTTTTCAAGGATCTTTAGAAGCCATTGTCCTGGTTTGGTGGCCAGATAATGACAATGCCATTTCACAAGTGATAATATAATTGAACAAGCTATCTCATGAAGAGACTCCTTGTCTTATGGTTTTTAAGCACAAGCCATTATCCTGGTTTGGTGGCTATTAATGATAATGTCAACCTCTTATTTCCTTATGATCATGGTAAGTAAGCTCATGATGAGACTTCTTATCTTCTAAGTTTCTTATATTTTTGAATTACACTCTAAAAAATACATGAACAATGAGTGGGGAAGTCCACCTACTCCTTAAGAGTAATGGATGACAATTGAATTTAAAGATACAAATATTTCAAAATAGCCTTTTACTTTGTTAAAGGGACCTTTCTTGACTGATTATCAAAATTGAAAGATTTTATGAAGTTTGAAGTGATAAGGATTTACAATTTTAATGTATAAAAATTTCAGAGTTTTAAACTATTTATCTGATCTTCAGTTTTGAAATTGCTTTCTCTTAAAATCGATACATTTCAAGGTCAAAGTCATAAATGAATAGAGATCTTAATGAAAGACAAGAAGGTGTTACTCAATATTATTTATAACAAAAACATGGATATATACATATAATACAGTACAAAGGAAGTCCTACGAAAAGAATTGTTTGAGGATTAGTCCATTGATAGGAAGAGCATCTCTCTTACCTTGTAGATCTTGTAAAACAAAATTTGATGGACCTAATTGCTCGATGATTTGGAATAGTCCAAACATAGTTTCTGAAATTTGTTGTGATTTCCTTTTTCCTCATGTGCTTTGTCCCATTTCAAATTTAACATGGGTTTGTTTAGCATTTTTTCTTTCTTCTTCTAATTTTAGAATTTGAGACATCCTTAGTTGTATAGAAGAGGAGGGTTGTTCTTCAATAAATTGCACTAAGGCTAATGAAGGGAGAGCTAGATTGGGAGGGAGAATAACTTGAAAGGAGTAGTTCCCATAGAAGCTTTGATAGTTATCTTGTCAGCCCATAAGGAAAACACGAAAGATTTATGCCAATTCTTTTGGCTTTGATTAACAGTTCTCTTGATAATCCTAATGAGGTTCTTATTGGTGGATTCTTCTAAGCCATTTCCTTGAGGATAATAATTAGCAAAGTATTATAGCCTAAATCCTCTTTTTAATGCGAACTCATTCATACTGTTTCCAGACAAATAAGATGCATTATCAAAGATTTGTGCATTAGGTAATCCAAATCTGGTAATAATAAATTGATCAACGAATTCAATAATGTGATCAGAATTAGCTACCTTTAGTGGAATTTCTTCTACCCAATTTTTGAAATAATATGTGGTAGGGAGGATGAACTTATGCTACTTAGAAGAGTGAAGAATGATCTCATCTATTATGTCCATTCCCCATTGTTCCAAAGAATGTTCAATGTTGACTGGCTGGAATGGTAGGGCTAGTTTCCTTTGTCTTCCTGCAATGGTCTGACAAATTTTTAACTTTCTCACATAGGCATGTGTATCTCTGAACAATGTTAGCCAATAATATCTGGCATGAAGGATTTTATGTGCAGTAGTATCTCCTCCAAAATGTCCTCTAGCTGGGCTGTCATGGAGGTCCTCCAAAAAAATTTCTACCTCAAATTTTTCTACGCATCTTAATAAAATAGAGTCATAATTTCTTCTGAATAACTCACCATCAATGATTGTGGAGCTATAAAAAGGGTCTCTTTCACCTCTAGTTACTTCACATTAATATGTCAATCTGGGAACGTTTTGCTATTTCAAAGAGTGTCTCAGTTTGAGGCTATCATTTGCCAGAGTAATGCTAGTAGCACAGTGTTTGAAAATACAAGAGTAAATGGATGCTTGTTTATAGCGTAACTACTTCAAAAGGCTAAATCACACGTTCAGAACATTAAGCAATATATCAGTCAAGGGTTTGGTAGCAATAACCCATCCCTTTGGAAACTGATGGCAAAGAACTCAGAGAACAGATCAGGGGTCTGGGAGCCGGACAGCAGATGCCGATGCTCACTACAGCTTGAGATCGTTCTTCACACTAATAGAAAGAAATGGAACGACAGCTAAGAAATGGAATGGCAAAGAAATCGAACAACAATGAAATGGAACAACAACCTTGAAATGGAACGACAAACCTAAATTGGAACAACAAATCTAAAATAGAACGACAATTCGGAAATAGAACAATAGTCAAGAAATAGAACAATAACTAAGTCTAACAAGCCGTAAGTCTATCAAATCAATTGCATTAATCATAACCAAATGTCAATCCTTCACCCTTAAAGATGTACACATGAATGGAACAACATTGATTACTGATACATTATGGAACAACACTGAAAACCATATAGACACAACATACTCAAATAGTAATCTGATTCATTTGTCACTTCGGTTAGAAAGAATACGATTGCATTTCAAGATAGAACAACAATATTCAAGAAACCAATAATCACAGAGAACAGAGCTTCCAAGACGAATTCTGTAATGCTAAGGAACAAATGCATAACACAAAAGCTCTGTAATGGAACAACATCAGTATTCTGTAGAAGCTAACCGTATTATATCAACACCTAAAAGACAATAATATGATGTAGCATCAATATAATACTTTTGTCTTCAGAAACCTTAATGGATTAAACACGACAGAGCATGTGATGTAAAATTTACAAAACACATCAGATTACCAGATCACGTCGATAAGAAAACCACACAAAAACCACGCGTAATGGTACAAGAGCAAGTGTCCTCTAGGGTCGGGCCCTTAGCCTCCGGGGGTACACCACTTGAAGTTATTCCAGGCTCAAAGATAAAAGAGTAACCAAGTTTGTATTAATGAATCAAGTAAAATTACAGTAGAGCAGTTCTTAACAAGACATGATGATCAAAGTTTTGATCTTTAAAAGAAATTACATAAAGGCATAACCACCTCCCTTAGCTAACAGTGCTACCCCTTATATAAGGGTGACGACGGAGATATCTAAATGCAGAAATAGATAGAACAACGATCCCTCAGGATCAAGGATCCTGAGGGATTCACAGAACCGTTAACCCTTAGTCATTTCTTCTCTTTTTTGCGCCGAGCTGATATCTCCGCTTCCTTTCCTGGTTGATCCGTTTTGATCTGGTTTGCATGCGGTCTCCCGTCGAAGGGAAAACAGTTAAGACACCTTTGTCTTTTCCTTTAGAATGGAAACTTTTCGTTTTTTCTCCCTTCTGCACATGGAAACAACAATTGTCAGCATTCTTGTTTTGCCCTTCTTCAGTACTCCCCACACCCCCCTACTTACCCTTTTTCATGGCCTCATGAAAACATTGTAGTTGACATGTAAGGCAGTGAGTGAGTAGGCTGGAGATGGAATCTCATGTGAAGGCCTACAACCATGATGCATAATTAAGTAGTCAAAGAAATGGTATGTCTAACCCTCAGGCATCTCATACAGGGCTTGGTATCTGGGTGTAGGATGCCAAATAATTGGACTCCGGAACCTATATCCTAACCAGGATGGCCCTGCCCTCAAAACAATTTCGCCATAGAGGGGAAAACGGTTGGCAACTAGTTTAAAATTCTCATACTTAAATGGTTCTCTGAGCTGGATATTCGGATTAGATATTCGATATCAGAATTTAGCTGCATCAATGGCAGGGTCTTTGATAGAGGAAAAGTATTCTAATCCCCGCCGAATGATTTCCTCATGCATGGGTCCTAATGCTTCAATCACTCCTAGAGTCTTCATGAGGTTTCTATGTTTCCTCCATAACTTTGCTGGATCCCTAGGCTCAGCTCTTATCCATAAATCTAATCTGTTTTCTTGTCTTTGAAAAGCATTATAGGCTTTGAGCCATTTAATTTGATTAACTGCAAATGAAATAAATGCCTGTAATTGAATGTCCCCAACAAAAGGGCTAGGGTTCAGCTCGGTCTCCTGTTCTAGTACAAGGTTATGTAAATAAAATTCACACAGTAGTCTCTGAACTTTTACCCCATAGTGCTTACAGCAGTTTATGAAATCATTTATGGTGTTAATTTGTATGGGAGCACCTGCTTTAACAGCCTTTATTTTCAATTGCAAATATCTTTCCATTAAAAACAAGGCATAGTTCTTAGCAGGGGATCTACATGCTAGGACGTCATTGTATAAAGAACACAAGGTATCCATCTGCTTGATAACTACATCTAACCTACGGGTTACCTTTGCGACTTTCTCTTGTTCCTTTTGCCACTCTTCAAAGGCCTGGCTTTCAGATAGATTGACGTTCCTTAGCTGCTGCTGTAGCTCTTCATATTTTTCTCGGGGGACCGTTTGCTTTCTAATATTTTCTGCTTCTTGCTGAGCTAGCTTCAAACCCTTTTGTAGGGTTACTGTTTTTGGATCCCTTTTCCATGCAGCAATGGAGGCCAGGGGCTTTAACTGAACTTTCATATTGCGCCACTTTGAGTTCAAAACCCTTATTACTCCTGAAAGTGGTGCCTCGGTATGAATTTCCTTATCACAAGTCAACATTTCATCCATTTCTATTTTAACATGAACGTCAGTCCATTGTTGTTCATTTTCAATTGGAACAGCAGTCTGTTTCTCAACATCATTTGGAACAGCAGCTTGGCTTTTGACGGGGTTTTGAACAGCAGGATGGATTCTGGTCCTCCGCCCCTTTCCCTTAAGGAGTTTTGCTGGAGTGGCCAGATTTTTCCTTCCTGAAGTCCCTTTTACCCTTTGCCTTGCCTTTAGAATCATAATCTGTTGGTGGAGCTAGACTATTATGTTCAATAATCTCTACTGTTCCTTTTGCAATTCCCTTATTTCCACCATTTCCTCAGAAGGAACAGCAGGCTGTTTACTGTGGTCTGGATTGTGGCTAGTTTCCTAATTTTCTTCCTGGGGTGTTTCTTCATTGTTCTGCTCTGGCTGTTCCGGGGCAAGAACCCTAATTGGTTTTGTTATTTCTTGGGCATCTTCTTTTTCTGCCCTTATTTCCTTCGGACTTTCTTCTGGTGCCTTCTGGTTAGGAACAGATTGTTCCTGTTCAACATTTTCTGACATATTCTCATCATGAACAAGCAGACTTTCTTCTTCTGCCTCCTTTGCATGTGATTCCTCAGGTGCATTTTTCTCCTGGGGTTTCCCTCTAGCATGGAGGTTTGATGGACTGGAAGGTTGGCCATATTCGCTCATATTGGCCAAAACTTTGGCCAATTCATCTTCTCCTAATGGGTTCTGTAATGGGCTGCCTTCCTGCTATTCCATTTCCTCCTCCTGCTCAGACTGCTCGGCTTCTTTTTCTTTGTCTCCTTCTTCCTCAGATTGCTCATATTCTTCCTCTTTTTCTTCTTCTTCTTCTTCTGCAGATTTCTCTGCCTCTTCTTCTTCTTCCTCTTCTGTAGATTGCTCTACCTCCTCTTCTTTTCTTCTACTTCTGCAGATTGCTCTGCCTCCTCTTCTTTTTCTTCTGCAGATTTCTCTGCCTCCTCTTCTTTTTCTTCTGCAAATTGCTTTGCCTCTTCTTCCCGAATTTCTGTCTCCTTGTCTTCCTTTCCTGACTGCGGGGGTTGCTCATATTCTATTTCTATTGGCTGGCTGGTGCTTTCTTAGGCTTCTCCAGCCCCCCTCGTAGCCGTGCTAGCTAGACCGATTTCCTGCGCTTTTCTAGTTTCTCGGGGGTGTTGGTGACATGTTTCCGCTTTGCCGATTTCTTGTGTTTTTCTGGACGCTTGGGCGTGCTAGTGAAATGTTCCCATTTTTCTGGACGTTCGGGTGTGCCAGTGACATGTTTCCGTTTTGGGGGTGGTGTGGCCAATCCCCCATTTATAATGGCAGTTAGCTCTTCCCAGCTGCTTTGCTGCTGGGTGAGGCTATGGTTGACTATCAACCGAATCAATCCATGATGACTAACAACTGACTCTACATGCTGTGCCTTTTTCATGCTTCGTGCAATGTCATGAAGTAATGAATTCAAAAATGCAGGTAAATTTATAGAGCATTTTTGTTTTAGAACAGCTAAGAGTTTAAGATGCCGTGGTCTTACCATGTCTTTTCTGCCCTCACAGGTGATGTAGCTTTGGATGGTCTTTGCTAATTCTACCCACGACTCTCCTAGTGATGTTGGCAGAACCCCCTTTCCTCGAATTGTCAGGTTCTGTCCCTCGTCCTGGAAGATTTCTATAATCTTCTGCAACCTCTCCTTTTTTAATGTCCATACTGATCTAGTGGTTGGCAGTCCCGAGACTTCTGCGATTATGTCGTCGGTGACTGCTATGCATCTCCTCCTCACTGTGGAGTGGTCCTCTTGCAAGTTATGCAAGAATTCAGTTGCCACTGTCTCATTAGACTCCTACAAGCGGTTAATATAGGTCAGCCATCCTGCTCTTGCCAAGATTTCCTGAGCAACAACTGAGACTGTTAACACTTGCGGTTCTCTCCGAATTGATGTTCCTCCCATGGTTTCACTGTAAACTCTCAAAGGAACGACAACTGTTTGTGCTGTTGAAACACAAAGAAGCTGACAGATGCAAAACTCGTTCAAACTCTAATGCTGCAGAGTATACAGTGGAAATGGCTTTGAACAACAAGTCATGCAGAAAAAACAAAAAAATAAAAGGAAATAGTATACCTTTGAGCCATGTTATACCCCAGTACACAACTTCCTGAATAGTGTGCTGACACGTAATCCAGTGAATGATGAGGTTAACCGCCCCCCCCGCAATGTGATAGGCTATCCCAGCCATCAAATTAAGGAGCAGCACCCGCTCTGCAACAAAGTATTTAAGGAACAACGTATGGTAATATGCCATGTTTACAAAAGCAGCATATTACTGAAATTGAGGAGTAGAGTTGCGTTGCTTTAATACGTAAGAGACTGCAGTGATATAATGCAAGGTTGGGGATAAGACATTTGCTATAAATGGAGAGTCTCATGTGGTCATTGTCAATGGTTCTGTCATGATTGGTGATAATATATATTCATGCGTTATATGGTTGGGGAAATAACATATAATTGATTACCACGACATAAGAAACAGAAGGGTGCTAATAACTTACCTATTGGTGTAAATAATGCGACTTCAATACCATTAACAGTGATTTGCTGCCGACAGGTGTCCATAACCTTGGCAGAGTTGTTTATTTCACCCAGGGAACCATAATCCTTTGTGTATGCTTAGGGAACGTTGTGTAATGTCAAAATGTAGGCCATTATGCTGGCTTGGTGACCAGTTAGCCATAATACCATTCACGAGGAAGGAGCAAATAGTGGACAGGTCGGCTCGTGATGAGACCTCCTGTTCCAAGGGTTGTTTGTTTGATATACCTTTTGGACCATATCCCTGGTGTGGTGGCCATAGTGGGAATGCCACTTCGCTTTCGTCCTCATGATCATGGTAGGCCAGCTCTTAATGAGACTTCCTATCCTGTATTTGACAATTTATAAGTCATGTTCGTTCTTTTTTCTTTGTTTTTCATGAGGTGCCTTCCCTATTTATACACAAAGGATGGTTCAACACTCCTTAAGAGTAGGAATGGTGGAAGAAGTCTTAACATCCCAATAGGAAGATATAAACCCTTTTCTCTTATTCTTGAATAATAATCAAAGAGGATTAAAAGGGACCAACATGATACAGATAACTAATCAGAGCAAAATTAGTAGAACAATGATAGCAAAAGATGATGAATAAGCATGTCTTTCCTTCTGTCCTCTTACCAATTCAGGGCAATTTCTTATAAAGATAGCGATTTATGATTGACTGATTTAAGTATGTTGTGATTTTGTTTCCATTACATAAGTACATAGCTGTATTCCAAAAGACTTGAAAGAACAGGAACCATAAGAATCCTCAATTTAGAACAGCAAAAGGAACAAGCTGTTTCACAGGGAGAGCAAAAGCATACAAGTGGTGCTCCTTTTAAGAAAAGGAACAACAAAAGTTCACAAATGTTGTTCCTTTGGAAAAGGGACAACAGCACACACAGGTACCGTTCCTTTGGAAAAGGAACAACAAGAATAAAAAACGTTCTTCCTTTGAAAAAGGAACAACAAAGCAGTCCAATGCCATTCCTTTGGAAAAGGAACAGCAGACGTCAAAAATACTATTCCTTTGGAAAAGGAACAGTAGCAATCAAAAATGTTGTTCCTTTGGAAAAAGAACAGCAAAACCAGCAAATGCCATTCCTTTGAAAAAGGCGCAGCAGAAATGAACAACGTTGTTCTTTTGGAAATGGAACAACAAAACAAGCAAATGCCATTCCTTTGGAAAAGGAACAGCCGAGATAAAAAATTCTATTCCTTTGGAAAAGGAACAACAAAAACATACAAATGTCGTTCCTTTGGAAAAGGAACAACATCAATCGAAAATGCTGTTCCCTTGGAAAAGGAACAACAAAACACACAGAAATACCGTTCCTTTGGAAAAGGAACAACATTTTTGATTTCTGCTGTTCATTTTCCAAAGGAACAACATTCGTGTGTTTTTGCTGTTCCTTTTCCAAAGGAACAACATTTTTTATTTCTGCTGTTCCTTTTCCAAAGGAACGACATTTGTGTGTTTTTGCTGTTCCTTTTCCAAAGGAACAACATTTTTTTATTTTTGTTGTTCCTTTTCCAAAGGAATAGCAAAAATGTGGAGCTATAAAAAAAGGTCTCTTTCACCTCTAGTTACCTCACATTAATATGTCAATCCGGGAACGTTTTGCTATTTCAAAGAGTGTCTCAGTCTGAGGCTATCATTTGCCAGAGTAATGCTAGTAGCACAGTGTTTGAAAATACAAGAGTAAATGGATGCTTGTTTATAACGTAACTACTTCAAAAGGCTAAATCACACGTTCAGAACATTAAGCAATTTATCAGTCAAGGGTTCGGTAGCAATAATCCATCCCTTTGGAAACTGATGGCAAAGAACTCAGAGAACAGATCAGGGGTCTGGGAGCCAGACAACAGATGCCGATGCTCACTACAGCTTAAGATCGTTCTTCACACTAATAGCGAGAAATGGAATGGCAACTAAGAAATAGAACGACAAAGAAATCGAACATTAATGAAATGGAACAACAACCTTGAAATGGAACGACAAACCTAAAATGGAACATCAAATCTAAAATGGAACAGCAATTCGGAGATAGAACAACAGTCAAGAAATAGAAAAGTAACTAAGTCTAACATGCTATAAGTCTATCAAATCAATTGCATTAATCATAACCAAACGTCAATCCTTCACTCTTAAAGATGTACACATGAATGGAATAGCACTGATTACTAATACATTATGGAACAGCACTGAAAACCATATAGACACAACATACTCAAATAGTAATCTGATTCAGTTGTCACTTCGGTTAGAAAGAATATGATTGCATTTCAAGATAGAACAACAGTATTCAAGAATCCAATAATCACAGAGAATAGAGCTTCTAAGGCGAATTCTGTAATGCTAAGGAACAAATGCATAACACAAAAGCTCTGTAATGGAACAACAACAATATTCTGTAGAAGCTAACCGTATTATATCAACACCTAAAAGAACAGTAATATGATGCAGCGTCAATACAATAATTTTGTCTTCAGAAACCTTAATGGATTAAACACGACAGAGCATGTGATGTAAACTTTACAAAACACATCAGATTACCAGATCGCGTCGATAAGAAAACCACACAAAAACCACGCGTAATGGTACAAGAGCAACTGTCCTCTAGGTCCGGGCCCTTAGCCTCCAGGGGTACACCGCTTGAAGTTATTCCATGCTCAAAGATAAAAGAGTAACCAAGTTTGTATTAATGCATCAAGTAAAATTACAGTAGAGAAGTTCTTAACAAGACACGATGATCAAAGTTTTGATCTTTAAAAGAAATTACATAAAGGCATAACCATCCCCCTTAGCTAACAGTGCTGCCCCTTATATAAGGGTGATGACGGAGATATCTAAATGCAGAAATAGATAGAACAACGATCCCTCAGGATCAAGGATCCTGAGGGATTCGTAGAACCATTAACCCTTAGTCATTTCTTCTCTTTTCTGCGCCGAGCTAATATCTCCGCTTCCTTTCCCAGGCTGATCCGTTTTGATCTGGTTTGCATGTGGTCTCCCATCGAAGGGACAACAATTAACCCATCTTTGTCTTTTCCTTTAGAACGACAACTTTTTGTTTTTTCTCCCTTCTGCACACGAAAACGACAGTTGTCATCGTTCTTGTCTTGCATATTAATCTCACATGTTTTATTACAATTCTTTATCGTTTTCTAAGTTCATGATGCAAAAAGGCTTGTAAGTCCTAATGAAAAGATACTGAAATAACCATCAAAACATACCTTCTTCAGTACTCCACAATGATCTCATACTACTTTCTTTAACTCTTAGAACCATTTTTCTTTTATGATTAAGTTCTAGTGGAGCATAACCATTCTTTAAATAAAACAAAAGATCAACATATTGGGATTCAATGTTAGTAAGACATACCTCACATATTTGAATTGTACTACCTATATCTTCATTTGCTAAAATATTTGAGGCTCTAGTTATCAGTCTACAAAAACCTTGTCCTCTAAGAATTTTAGTAGGTTTAATGTCAAGATCATATTCTTGCAGAGTTGTTACCCAATTTTCACTTTTCTCTCCTAACTCTTTTTGTACAAGTAATTTCCTTACTACTGAGAATGGAACAATAAATTTTGTATGAGATTTTAATAGAAAAGGTCTGAAATGTTTGGCAGTCTTGAAGATTGTGAAGGCATGTTTCTCTACTTCAAAATAATCGAGTTATGCTCCTTGAAAATTTGAGCTGAAAAAAGAGATAGGTGCTTCTATATTTTGATCATTGATTTGTGTTAACACAACGACGTAAGACAATTTAGAAGAAAAAGTATAAAAAATAAAAGGATAAGAAAAATTGGGAGTGATTAAAGAGGGAGCATCAATTTGGGAAAATGAGGAACAAATCTCTTTACAAAATTAATTTGTCCTACAAAACATTGCATCGATTTTTTGTTATGGAGCAAAGGGATTTCCGAATAGCCTTATTTCTTTCTGGATCTATACAGATTCCTTCTTTAGAGACAGTTAATCCTAGAAGATTTCCTTCACTTAGAGTGAAGTAGGACTTTTTAGGATTAAGAGAAATCCCATATCTTTTTCATCTCTCAAACATTTGCTTCAGGTCATGATAGTGGTTGTTTCTCTTCTTAGAATATATGATAATGTCATCCAAATAAACAACATTTGTTTTGTTAATCATACCTTTGAAAGCAATGTCCATAGCCCTTTGAAAAGTAGCTCCAGAGTTTATTAATCTGAAAGGAATTTTTTGATATGCTTAAGTTCCCCATTTAGTTCTAAAAGTAGTCTTTAATCTATCATCTAGATGGACAGGTACTTGATTATACCTTGAGAAACCATCAAGAAAAGACATAAGCTCATAACTGATGACTGACTGTAATATTTGTTCCATAGGTGCTAAAGGAAAATTTTCTTTTTTAGAGGCTTTATTTAGATTGCGAAAATTTATACAAATCCTAATGTCACCATTCTTCTTCCTGACTGGTACTAAATTAGATACCCACTTGAAATGCCTTATTGGAAAAATTGTTTTTCTTTAAGGAGCTTATTCAGTTCATTTTTTATTTGATTCTCCAAATTTAGATGAATCTTTCTTAATTTCTACTGAACGGGCTTGACATTAGGCATCATTGGGATGGTGTGATGGATGAAGGAAGTATCATAAGTCTTTAGATATTCATAATTCTAGGAAAAGGCACCTTGATATTTCTTGAACAAATGAATAAAAGCTAATCTCTCATCAAGGGAAAGACCCAAACCTAAATCGACATTTTCAGGTTTAGATTCAGATCCAAGGTTTACTAATTCAAACCTTAATGTTGAGCTTTGAAGTTTACAATTAGACACTTTCTTGAATCTATATTTTAGATCATAAAGGTTTTCAAGTTTGGCCATAGACTCAGGGAGAGAATTATCTTCATTTTCTTGTTTCATCTGTATGTCATGTTAATCTTCGTCAACTATCTAATCAGAATATGATTCTTCAGATGTTAAAAACTTTAAGATATCTCCATAATTGCTAAACACACACCAATTTGTCATGTTATCAGGAATGGAAGGGTGAACCATTAATTCAATAGAAAATCGATCTGGACTAAAATCTTTAGGTGGGATTATTTTTAATGCGAATTTGGATAATAAATCAGCATAGGCATTTTGAAGTCTAGGGATTGGATAAATATCAAAATCCAAGAAATGTGAAGTAAGAGATTGAACTAGAGTCCGATAATGTGTCAAATGGTTGGAGATACAATGAATAATATTTTTTACTTGTTTGATAACAATTTATGAATCTCCAAACACTTGAAGATACTAGACATCAAGAGATATTTCTTTGTACAAGCCTTGAACCAAATCTTCATACTCAATGATGTTGTTTGTACATTCAAACTCTAATCGACAAGATAGCATTGTTCTTTCTGCATAAGGACTAATTAAGACACATACTACTCTAGCACCATCATTAGATCTAGATCCATCAAAATGCAAAGTCCAAAAAAAAGATTTAACTAAAGGCTTATCTACCAAATTTACACACTTTGATAAATTTGTCTATGAATAGTTTTCAATTTGCGAAGTGACAGAACTAATTGAGAAAGGTTATTCGTGAGTTCCGATGTTACCCCAAAAAGACACTAATAAATAATTCCCAAGAATATTACTAGTGAAGATGACTAGTTCATTTTCTCCATCTAGGTCTATTACTGAATATTTCATATTTTTTTCATGGTCCACCCGGATTTGATTTTTTTTTCCATTATATGGTAAGGAAATATGAGACCAGTTTGTAGCAAAGTAGCTGTGTAGCTTTTCAGACCAATCTCTACTTAGGACTAAACCATAGAAATCAGGGATATCAACAACTAGAATGTCAATTATTTGAACACTTTAGGATTAGAAGAAAATCTGATGAGGGCTAAGTTGATTTCTCCTAATGCGTTAACTTTTGTTCTATCGAGTTGCACTATATGAAAAACAGACTTCTGGGGAGATATATTCAATTTTGAGCAAACTGAATGGGTCATTATATTTGGTGACACTCTAGAATCAACTAAGAAATTGTGCACATTATTATTGAAGAATTCAAACGTTAAAATAAATGGGGGTGTGTGAGAATTTCATCTTTCTCCAATCAAGATAGCATCTGTGGAAGTGACTTTCTCTTTAGAATTAGTAGGAGGCTTACCTATTCCTCGAGAAACTTTAGAAGTGACAGAAGCTGGTAAAGGAGATGCATTCAATTCATTAAGAAGATACCTTTGATGTTGTTTTAGTTTTGAAACTTCATATAAGGAAATATTAGGTTTAACTTTCTTCATATCTTCCACTATATTATACTCAATCTTATTAGAGACAACCAAAGTTTTTGATGTGGATGGAGGATTAGAAGAGGAAGAAGGGGTTGGTTTGTTGATGTCCTTGTTTTTAGTAGCAGAAGTAGAATTTTTTTGTTTTTGGATTGGTTGGGAAGAATCAGGTGGTCCTTTACTTCTTGTACTTATAGGTAATGATGGGTAGCAGAAGTCCCGCATAATAGTTTTGGGTCTAATAGCCTAGAAAGTATGATAAAAATATTGTAAACCTCCGAAATATGCAAAGCACAAAAGATAAAAGATCAAGTCAAAGGGTTTTCCACCCAAGAAATAATATAGAATAATAGGAAGTAAGTCGGTCTGCAGACCATAGGAAGGTATAAATAGAGCACGGCTCTATGAGGGAAAAGGAAGTTCTTTTGGGTATGATCTTGGATCTGTAATGTAATGGGTTTTTGAGGAGCACAAACTGTAAGCGTCTGTAAGTCCGAGTCAAGGGTGTGGGTAGTGGATAGAGGCTCTGCAGCTAGGTGGGCAGAGGCCTGTAAGAGTCCGCAGCTATGTTTGTGGACCCCTGTAGCTGAGTGCGTAGGGAGGATCTGGATGTATTGATGAAGAAAGTAAATAAAGATAAGTTGCTTTGATAATTCTGTGCTAGTCCGAAGTATCGCAGATCTAGCTTTTTGTATGGTTGATATCACTGTTTGATCTATGTGCATATGCTTACATTTTGAATACATGTGAATATGTGGTTAATCTAAGTATTCGAATTGAATAAAACTGATAAATGTTTTCTTAAAGACCTTTTGAAGTAATACTTCATCAAATAGATTAGATATGGGAACAACACGCTAATAACTAGAAAATATTGTTTTTGGGTTGGGATCTGTGCGAAACAGGCTAGCACGATGCTGTGGAATGGTGCAAAAAACCTCCAAATCACATCTAGACATCCCAAGGGTGTGGAAACCTAGTTCTAGCACCCTCCCCTGCTACCTCAGTGAGACCTCAGTTCGCGGTCCGTGGATTGTTGACGAAAGGGCCAGTAGCTACAGGATTTGTTTGGTTAAATAATTCTTCCAAACTTGGGTCGGGCCCATATAAGCCAACAAATGGTTCTGTTTCCAGGATCAGGATTTGCCTAAGCGGTGTCTGGTGTGAAACATGGGGACTCAAAAGAAACCAAGAACAATAGTAGTTCAATGGTAACAATGATGAGCATGATCCAGTTACCAATATTCAAAGGAGCAGGAGGCAAAGACTCGGAACAATTCTGGTTCATATTAACATCAGTATGGAATGCACATCGAATTACGGATGATAATATTAGAAAGGCCACCTTAGTCAGCGCGTTGCAAGACTGAGCACTGACATGATACATAAAGTACTCAAGCGATCACCCAGCAGTGGGGACAACAGACATCCAGACTGAATTAAAGAAGGAGTTTAGTCCACTGAAGTCAGAAACACAGTTGATTATAGGGTTCAAAGAGATCGCAATGATTCTTGGTGAAACCCCGTGGTATTTGGATCAAAGACCAAAAAATACTATTCACGAGGCTAACATGACATTGACAGATGCGTAGCAATGCACTTGGTTTATGGCATCCTTAACACCACATCTGAGGATGACTTATCACAATAGAATATCTCAACCTAGGCCGAAGCACTAGAGACAACAATGAGGTTACATGAAACTCTGTTACAAGACCCGAGGTTGGGAGTTCAGCAAATCCAAGCACAGATCCAAAACTTGTGTTTGGAAATGAAGAAGTTAAAACAAGAACAGGTGCCATGACTGGAAGTCTGGGAGGAAGTATGGTGTATAAAGTGTAGAAGCCAGGGACACGACAAAGATCACTGCCCGGTCTCAGTGAATCTTGTGGCGACAAGGGGACCAAAACTGCTGCGACCAGAGGCACAGGAAAGACCAGGCATCGTAGCCCCACTCTGGTGTGCAATTTATGAGGTGGGAGGAAAGCACAACACTGATAACTTCCATCTATTACTAAAATACAACCAGACCCCCTAGCAGCTATTTTGCAACTTTTACAGGTCAGTAGGCCACGAAGAAAGAGATTGTTGTAGCTACCAATTGTTAATGGACCAGTCACCTACTTAAAGAATGCAGACTGAGGCGCGAGGTCAGGATCTAGCTGCGGCAATTACGCGTGGTGGGTTCTAGGGCCGCGGACGAGGATAGGGTGGAATGGGGCCAGGAAGGGGTCACGTTCAGCTAATCTAATACAATTGTGAGGGACCAGGACATTATGTGTGGGAGTGTACCAACCCCACCAGAATTTCATGCAGTTACTGGGAGAAATTCGATCATGAGCTGATAGATTGTCTAACGCTCATAGCACAGATTCGTGAGAAAAGGGTAGTGCAACCAACAACAACCTAGAATGTACAAATGATGAGGTTTGAACCCTGCGAGGAAGATCCCAACATCAACATTGTACTAAGAAGTGGCACGGCCACAAGAACGAATAGAAGGAACTTAAGTAAGGAAGACACAGGGGTGGGTAGGGAGACATATCTGGAAACTTGGGAGAGCTTCGCAAAAGTTTCTACCCTAGGTAGTAGGGATCAGCCTGAGCCGGTCAGGGATCCCTCGATGATAACTGCTTTTTTAGAGACATGTATAAAATTTCTTCATGACAATAGGGCAGTTAAGGGCTTATAGGAACTGATAAATAGATGCGTAGGATGGAGTGAACCTCGTGTAATTTGAAAGTTAGGAAGACATGCATTGTGGATGGAGAGGGAAATGTGACTCATAGCACAGATTGGTGAGTATAAAATGGATCAGGTCATTTTGGATCTAGGAGATGCCAACGTACTGCCTAAAAAGATTTGGGAACACATGGGTAAGCCTACACTACAATGGTCCCCTATCCAACTGCGGATGGCAAATCAGTAGAAGGTGCTGCCCATGGGAAGGCTATAAGGAGTAATGGTAGACCTTGATGGCGTAAGTACTTGGACGGACTTTGAAGTTACCAAACTCATGGATGAAAGTACACCCTATCCTACATTATTAGGAATAGAATGGGCCACTGACATGAATGGGGTTATCGATTTAAAGAAGCAGACAATGGTGTTTGAAATGAAGTCACTCTGCGTGGTCATTCCACTAGATTTGGCTGAAGGACCACATTACATTGAACTTATGCGCGATAGAGAAAGTGACGATGATGTAGATTGTAGCTACATAATGTCTATACAAAGGCAAGAAGGGGTCAAGACAATGGAGGATAGACGAATATCATGAGGCTATGAAGAATCCCATGCTTTCAAGCCAGAGGAGGAAGACGAGTGGTGGTGCAATAGGTTGAATAGAGTAACTACACTACATTGCAATATGGTGACTAAATCTCTATACTGCATGAGGGCCCAAGATTGTGAAATGCCGTTGTATGATGGGCTGACAATAATAGATGAATTCCTAACCAAATTTGAAGTTGCAGTACCAGAGCACCAACAGTTTGATGCGTTGAGGTGGGCGTTGCGCGCGATGCCTGCGCGATGGTGGGGAACACATGAAGGGACTTTCAAGGATTGGCGCGCCTGTAGGTGTATGATGAATATTAGATTTGGAAAGCTAGAATTACACCTAACGGAGAAATAAAATGGACGTGATGATCCGCGCATGCACCTTACAAGATGGATCAAAGCTTATGGAGAAAAACCTTAGCTAGAATGGGTACACTTATTTTTTCACACCCTAGACATCATTCCCAGAAACTGGTATACTGAAGCAGAGCTTCGACACGACACAGGTGAGTGGGATATCTTGCGCAAAGGGTTTTTGTCAACCTTCCTCTTTGAAGATCAATGGATGGATCCTGTGGATGATGTATTACAGATGGTAAAGGCTACCATTTTCAAGATGCCACTAGAACCAAAAGAAACGGTGCAGCCTGACTAGTCACAACAACTGAGTCAGGCTCTCAAATGCTATAATGTCCAGATAGAAGATGATGAGGATGATCCACGAAATGTCAATATTCTAGAATCAAAGGGGAGCCATGAGGTGCATGAACCCGCAATCAAAGATCCAGATATGAAAGCGCCATTGAAAACAAGACAAGTCAATATCGGAACAGAAGACGAGCCAAAGTATGCAATGATTGGGGACTATTGGGACAATGCCACAGTGGAGAAGGTTGTCAAATTGCTTTGCGAATATCAAGATTTATTCCCAACAAAAATCACAGAGCTAAAAGGGATCCTAGGAGGCCTAGGAATGATGAAGATAATGTTGAAGCCTAGATAATGTTTAAACCTGTTAAGCAGCGAACCTACCGATTGAACCCAAAATATAAAGCAAAAGTCCGTGAAGAACTGGATAAGATGCTGGCAGTAGGAATCATTGAACTAGTCGAGGAGTCCGATTGGGTAAATCCGATGGTTGTGCAGGAGAAGAAACAAAAGGGTGAGATTCGTATCTACGTGGATCTCAGGAAGCTTAATGATGCATGTGTCAACGATTTATTTCCAACTCCATTTATAGATGAGGTACTGGAAAATGTGGGGGGGCAGGAAGCCTACTCCTTCACAGATGGGTTCTCAGGATGCCACCAGATCAAGATTACGCCAGAAGATAGGAGCAAAATGACGTTCGCCATTGAATGGGGTTTCTTTCAGTACACGGCGATGCCTTTTGGACTAAAGAATGCGCTAGTGATATTTTCACGAATAATGGTAGCGACATTCAAAGAATTTATACACAAGTTCTTAGAAGTCTATCTTGATGATTGGACCATGTTTGGATTGGTTAAAAAGCATGTAGCAAGCTTACGGTTGATGCTGGATACCTGCTGCCGACATCAGATTGCACTCAACTGAAAGAAGTGTACTTTCCTTGTCCCATTCGGGAACCTGATGGGCCATGTGGTTTGTAAGCAAGGCCTGATGGTGGATCCAGTAAAGATCATCATCATACTCAATCTACAAGCGTCGCGAAGTGTCAAACAACTACACGCCACACTAGGACACACGGGCTACTATCGCAAGTTCATCGAAAGCTACGCCTAGATTACAACACCGATGGAACAATTGCTGAAGAAGGATGCTACTTATTGTTGGAATGAGGAATGCAACAAAAGTCTGGAGACGCTCAAGGAAAAGATGGCATCAACCCCTATATTGGTCTTTCTGAAATGGGATGTTGAGTTTCATGTGCATGTCGACGAGTCGTGTATCGCACTGGGTGCGGTACTTACTCAACTAGGAGCGGAGGGAATTGATCACTTGATTGCGTTTACAAGTCGCCAATTGTCAAAAGCTGAGAAGAATTACTCCACTATCAAGTGCGAGGGATTAGAAATGGTATACATACTTCAAAAATTTCTCCACCATTTGCTTGGAGGCCACTTTAAGATGTATACTGATCACTCGACGTTAAAATACCTAGTGAACAAGCCTGTGTTGGGGAGGCGCATTTGTAGATGGTTATTGTTATTTCAGGAATATGATTTTGAGGTCATCGTAAAGACGGGACGTCTAAATTCAGGCCCAGATCACATGTCCCGAATTGAGACCAGCAAAGAACCCACAAATCTAGAGGACGGACTCCCAGATGCACAACTATATGTGGTGCACGTAGCGGATGGTCACTTTGAAGATATAATCCATTTATCAACTACAGGAACTGCACAGTAGGGATATTCCATTCAGCAGAAGAAGGAATTGGTGATACACGTAGCAGACTTCACCATGATTGCAGGACACCTCTACAAAATGGGCAACAGTGAAATATTCCGTACGTATGTCCTGGAGTTCAAGCGAGGACAGATCCTGGCCGAAGAACATGGGGGGTTGCTGGTGGACATTATGCAGGTTGTGCCACAACCTAGAGGATTCTTTGTGCAGGATTATGGTGGCCCACTCTGCATTAGGATTCGAAAGCATACTGCTGAGCCTGCGATGTATGCCAGCAGATGGGGAAACCATCACGGAGAGATGAAATGCTGCTCCAGCCACAAATGATGCTACAACCATTCGAGAAGTGGGAAATCAAATTTGTAGGACCTATCAAGCCATGAGGGAAGACAAACACTCGCTATATCATCACCGCGATAGAATATTTGACTTGATGGGTAGAGGCACAGCTGGTCAAGGATTGTATGGCTACAATAGCTGTGAAATTTTTGTTCGAAAATGTATTGACAAGGTTTGGATGTCCCAAAATTATCATGAGTGATCAGGGTATGCATTTCCTGAAAGAAAAAATCGGCGCACTCACTAAGGAATTCCGAATATATCACCAACAAAGTATGCCATACCACCCGTAAGCAAATGGGACAATTGAGGCATTCAACAAAATCTTGGAGACCACATTGACCAAGGTTTATAATGCATAGCAAAATGACTGGGCCTTGTGCATCCTTGTTGTGCTATGGGCATACTAAACCACGTGCAAGAAGTTGATGGGCCAGACACCTTTTCGGTTAGTCTATGGCAAGGAGGCCGTCATGCCTATGGAATATATTGTGCCTAGTCTGCAGATTGCGGCAATCACAGGTATGGTAGACTACGAGGCTTTGGAGGAAAGGCTCGTGCAGCTAGTAGAACTGGAAGAGGAACAGTTGTTGGTTGGATTCCATTAGCAAGTATAGAAGCAGCGCGAGAAAGCATGGCATGATCACCATATTAAGGTGCACACCTTCAAGGAGAATGATCTAGTGTTGCTATATGACAGTAAGTTCGAGAAATTCCCTGGCAAACTCCAAATGCATTGGTTAGGGCCCTATATCGTCAAAGAAGTTACCGATGGGGGCACGGTTCAGCTTGCCAAACTCAATGGAGACCTATTTCCGGGCCGAGTGAATGGTAGTCGCCTGAAGCTCTACACGGGTGGTTAGGCCGCCTAACTAACCGTTCGAGGGACAGTCTCATTGCTCCAGCCAGTTGAAAGAGAGCATGAGATGGTAAAGCTGTCTGGGGGAAAGAGGCGCGAGGACTAGGCTACTTGTCGATTTGGCTCATTAACAAGCTCGCGTTTGTGCACTAAAAAGTTCACTGATGCATTGATAATAAGAGAGGTGACCATTCCTGTCACTATTCATGACAAGATGTCTGCAGTACAGCAAAAGGGAGCGGGCAATAGGCAATTAAGAAAGGATGTACAAGTCAGATATGAAACGAGCTGCCACAGATTTTACACGAGGTCGCTAGAACAAGCGGGAACCAATGAATTTGAAATTCAAATTGCTTATAAATCACCAAGGGGCATCCATCGGGTGACTTACAATTCTGGGAAATACATGCAAAGTATCGACGTGGAGTTGTTTATCATCTCTGCACAAGGAGGAAGCACGAGGGTGGAGATATGGTCGATGGAGCAGCAAGACTCTCTAATGTGCATGGTGTTGACAGCTGCGAGTGTTCTGCAGAAGACAACATCCACAGTAGGGGATGTACCAGAAAAGGGGAGACACGAAGCATAATTGGTCTAGATGCTGTCACCTTGCCTAGGGACAGGTCAATGAACCACAATAGAAAGGCGCACAGATGGACGAATGAAGACCACGGGTAGACACGAAGTTACTAAGTCGGCTCTGAAGGACCTTGAGTATTGGGATCTCGTGGACAGCAACACAGGTCTTGCAAAATTGCAACACAAGCTGTAGCAGACAGTATGACGAATAGATACGAAGGTCGAGAATGGCTGTAGTGGTACAAGGAGGTACCATATGCGACTTCCCCGCTAGAGCTAAAATCCTAGAAAAGGGTGTTTTGTGTTAACCGAGCATAGCATAATGAGCACTATCAGTCGCAAGGATGGGTAGTAACAACAAAGTAGGAGATGGACGAAGCATCGCAGGAGACAACGAAGAAGCAGTTAAACAACAAGCGTCACTCAGAGGCAGGTGAACTGCGAAGCCACAGCAGTGCATCTTGTCGCACCAACAAGTGACTCGGGATGAGTCAAGATGATTGTGTTGGGGGATTGTTGGGTAGCGGAGGTCCCGCATAACAGTTTTGGGTTTGATAGCCTAGAAAGTAGGATAAAAATATTGTAAACCTCCGAAATATGTGGAGCGAAAAAGATAAAAGGTTGAGTCAAAGGGTTGTCTGCCCAAGAAATAATATAGAATAATAGGAAGTAAGTTGGTCCGTGGACCATAGGAGGGTATAAATAGAGTGTGGCTCTATGAGGGAAAAGGCAGTTCTTTTGGGTATGATCTTGGATCTGTAATGTAATGGGTTTTTGAGGAGCACAAATTGTAAGCATCTGTAAGTCTGAGTCAAGGGTGTGGGTAGTGGATAGAGGCTTTGCAACTGGGTGCGCAGAGGCCTAGAAGAGTTCGCAGCTGTGTGCATAGACCCCTGTAGTTGAGTGCACATGGCGGATCTGGATGTATTGGTGAAGAAAGTAAATAAATATAAGTTGCTTTGATAATTTTGTGCTAGTCCGAAGTATCGCAGATCTAGCTTTTTGTATGGTTGATATCACTATTTGATCTATGCGCATATGCTTACATTTTGAATACATGTGAATCTATGGTTAATCTAAGTATGTGAATTGAATAAAACTGATAAATGTTTGCTTAAAGACTTTTCTAAGTAATACTTAATCAAATAGATTAGATCTCAGATCAATGTGCTAATAACTAGTAAAGATCTTTTTTGGGTTGGGATCTACGAAAAATAGGCCAACGTGACACCATGGAATGGTGTGCGAACCCTCCAGATCACATCTAGGCATCCCAAGGGTGTGAAAACTTGGTTCTAGCACCCTCCCCTGCTACTTCGGATGAGACCTCAGTCCACGCTCCGCGGACTGTTGCCGAAAGGGCCGGTAGCTGGCGGATTTGTTTGGCTAAATAATTCTTCTGAACCTGGGTCAGGCCCATATAAGCCAACATGGAAGGCTTCGTGTTCTTCTTCATTATCATAAGTTGGGAGGTTACAGTTCCAAAGCCCATGAACTTCTACAAATTATTCATCTTGAGAATCCTCAAAAGGCATAGGTATTTCCTCTTCATCATCATCTTCATCTAAATTCATGTTCAATATGACATTGGGGGGTTGGGAGGCTGAAGTATGAGTTTTCTTAAAGCATCTAAAAGGTTTCTTTGAAGATTCAACCACTTGTTTTTTAATCTTGACCATATTGTTGGACATATTCTTGAGGAATTTTTGTAGTCCTTCGAGATCAAAAGGATCTTTTGGAGTTTTCTTCTTTGGCTCATCTTTAAATATAACCTTCTTGGATTTTATTTCATGCTATGTAGTTCTTTTTTCTAAAGCAAGTATGCTTTTATCAACTGCTAATTCTTCTTTCATGTTTTCTACTATAGTCATTTTATTAGCCCTATCAACAAAAAATGTGATATTTGAAGGTAAGGCAGATATATATGACTCATTATGTACATCAACATCAAGTTTTGATGTATTTGAGATTTTATTCAAGAGTTTTTTAAATCTAGAATTAAAATCCTTGATTTTTTCACTAGGACTTGCTTTAATATTGGAGAGATCATTAATCAAAGTAGCAGTAGTGTGACCATCACCAAACTTAGTTAAAAATTGTTCTTCAAATATGTCCTAGCTAGTAATAGACCTTGGTGGTAATGAAAAATACCAAGAATCAACAGATCCTTCATACATGTATGGAAAAAATATTACTACACAGTCCTCTTCAACTACTCCATTCAAATTAATGACTAACATATAATTGTTGAGATTCTCTTCAGTAGGTAGTCCATCATTTGTGTTAAATCTTGATAGGCATCTTTCGGGATGTTTAGGTAGAGGATGAAGAGGTCCTGGAATTTGTATAGCTCCAAGATTTTCCCATGGTCTAACTAGTGGGGGTGTTGGGGTGGATTTTGAAGAATTCTTGACATTATTAGAGTTTGGGTAAAGGTGGATGTAGAAGGCGATTGTGTAGTAGAAGAGGCAGATTGTGTGTTAGTGCTATTTGAAATGGAACCAATACTTTGAGAATAAGAGGTATGAACAGGAGCATTGATTGGAGGGAATGTATGGAATGAAAGTGTTTGTGGAGGTGAGTTTGACAAAATCACACTAGTGGTTGTTTGTTACTTAGATTTCTTGGCCTTCCTTCGGAAAGAAGGAAGAGGAAACTTGAATGGAGTAGCTCCAAGATTTTCACTTTTGAGAACGAGTTAAATCCGAGCAAGTTGGAAAGATGAGGATACACTACCTTCATATACTTCGGATCATTAAGGTTTTTCTTTAGAAATAGAAATAATTTCCATTTTTTCAATTATGGTTTCAACCTCTGGTACCTGATGAGAGGAAGGTGGATCAGAAGATTGGGGTAGTGACCTAGGAGATTTGGTAGATGTTTGTTCAACTTATTATTGTTATCACCAAAAATTGATCATCTAGCCATAACCTACTAGATGGATCGAGGTACACCATGCAGGGCCAATTTTACCATAGTAAAATTGCTTTCACTATAAGAAATTACTTAATAAACCACATTTATTAAGTTAGTTCTTGTTAAACCCATGAAGAATAATTAAATAAATCATTATTTATTTAATTATCTTCAAGGAATAATTAATTAAACCATTGTTTAACTAATATTCCTTGTCATATTTGACCCAATCATGAGAAATAATTAGATAAATCATTATTTTTCTTATTTTTCTTTATGAATAATTAACTAATCATTATTTGGTTATTATTCCTTGTAAAATTTGACTAAATCCACTAGGAATAGTTAAATAAATCATTATTTGTTTATTATTCCTTAACCACATTCCTTGAGATAATAAATAAATCATTTGTTTATTTATTATTTCAAAATAAAAGTATTTAACCTATTATCACCCAAAAATTTTCAAAACATCATTGTGTCAACTCTGCTTTTAGTCATGATTTCAAAGAGGTCTAAAGTCATTTTAGTCTTGATAAAAGGGTAAGTGGTAGGGTTTAAAGTCTTAAAATGTCATCTTTCATTTCCAAATAAAGTCCTTTAGGTTCACTTCATGGTCAAATAGGTCACATTTTCCATTTAGAAGTCATTCCATTAAGTTTAGGGTTAAACTTTTTCAATCATACAAGAATCTGCAGTTTCATAGTGCAGCTTATTCAAAAAAGGTGATTTGCGCTACGAAAACAAGCTAATTTCGTAGCACACTATGAGGCAAAAACCCTGTTTTTCTATTTTTAGTAGTCAACTTCCAAGTGGGTTCCTGAGAAATTGAAAACTCATTTTTGAAAAATGAAAGAGTTTTTCTTATAAACATTCTTATCTACAAAAAAGTCCTCCATTTTTGTAACAGCTATCAGGGATCAAGAGATAGGAGCTCAGGAGTGTAGCGTTCTTTTTCAGGAAAAGCAGAGTTATTTTTATTGGTTGATGAAGTGGTTGTTTCTTTCCACTCCCTCATTTTGTCACCTTTCTCTCCACATTCAAATATCATTCCTTAAACAAGTTACCCAAGCTCCTCTCTGTCATTTACTTTTCAACCTTTGCATGTATCAATCCGCTGTCAACTTTGAAAAGTTAACTTTGTGACAAACAACTTGCTGTGTAAAAAGTTCTTTACAACTGTCATATTTTTCAGAGGGCATTTAGGTTATAAAGGGAAATTACCATGAAGATGAAAGCATAAAAAGAAGGATATGTGTTTGTATAGGAGCCTATAGAGCTTTAACTGATCATGGATGACCTCATCTTCACACAAGCTTTCATCCAGACAGGTTACGTGTATTTCTACTAGGAGCTGCAAGGGGTTTTGTGTGTTTCTTGGACTGTTTTGAGCCGTTGGATTCAAAAGGAATTTTCAAGAAAATGAAGATGATTTTCAAAAATATGAAGGATATTTTTTCTAAGAACATAACAAGGAACAAAAACCTCTTTCAAATTTCTCCCAGGTGCTACCAATTTAGAGAGTCGAAGTTTCCTTTGAGACCTATTTTCAGAATTCAGAATTTCCTATTTTATACATGATTTTATAATGCCGATTCCGGACAACTGAAACTGGTTATCAGAAACCTGAGAGAGGTTTTCCTTAAAAACATTCTTATATACAAAAACCTCCTCCATTTTTGTAACAACTATCAGGGATCAAAAGATATAAACTCTGTCTCAACACCTATTTTTCAGATGAAAACAGTGCAGAAAAAACCAGCTATGAAGAAATGGAAGAAAGGTTAAGAGAAGCTAATGATGAAATTGCTAGACTAAGGATGAGAGCAAGAAGGCATGCTGCTGAGAAGACAGATTTCAAGAGGATAAAGGCTCTCTGGGATGTTGAAAAAGCTTCTAAACAAAAAATAGTCAACAATGAAGCTCAGTACTTTACTTGGACTATTCCTGCAACCAAAGAAGCCAGATTTGTAAGGAGGATGAATGCTCAGTTGAGAGCTACTAATAGGAGATTGAAAAGACAAATTGAAGACCTAGAAATACAATTAACAAAAGTTGAAGAAAGGCTACAACAATAATGAAACAGAGTGATGAAAAAAAGGGGCAGTAAAGGATATATCTTAAAACAGTTTTGGTATTAAAAAGAAAGTCATCTCTGAAGAAGAACAATCTTATAAGGTTAAGTTGTTTTGTTTTTGGTGATCATATCAGTCTTTATGAAACATTGAAAATTCCCAAACTGTAGATTTTGAAGGCCGTGTTTGTTAGGCCCCTATATTACTAGTGTTACCCCTTATTGTTATTAGTACAACCCACTTATTATATTGATGTACCCATTTTGTGCCCATATTGTTACTATTGTGCCCCATAGAAGCCCACTATTGTTATTAGTGTGCCCTTACATTATTATTGTTATGTCGGCTCTAATTATGTTATGGTCCCTTAGACTCCTATATATAGAGAGGAGGTCTTTTCATTTGAATCATCCAAGAATTGTTCATTTATGTAATGTAACGGAGGTTTCCCCCTCGAAGAGGCTGAATTCTAAGTCGTTGATCTATCTTTTCTATCTTTTCTTGAGCTGGTTTCATAACATTTGGTATCAGAGCTTTGGATTCTAGGGTTTCGCTGCTCCAAACCGGTCATCGTGGAATTTTCACTATAACTTTTTTTCTGTGACGTTTCAGAAGTCTCAAAAAAAACCCATTTGAGAAGACTTGGCGCTGAACTTTGGGTCCGAATTTCAGAGCGTTTCGCGGGATATTTTCGGAGATATGATCTGAGGAAGTTGGCCTTTTTGCAGACTCCTCAATTACACTCAAAACAGGTGACCTGGGGAAAATCGTCATAACTTTCTTTCTGAGTTCGGATTGAAATTTCATAAGAAGGTACAGAAAGAGGACGGAATGTAGTTTTCATTTATATATTTCTCAAAGTCAAAGGTTGAAACAGTGACACGTGACACGTCGTACAAGTTCGCTCTACTGAATTAGTCTATAATCAGGTCACTGTGGGAGATTTGGCATAACTCTTCATTGGAGAATCCAATTGGGGTTAGTCTGGTGGAATTGGAAAGAGGACATAGAGGACTACTACAGGTCGTAGTTTTAGAGCTTAAATATCTGAAAGTACAAAGTTACAGTCATTTCAAGATTGAGATCCTAAAAAAATCAAGAAAAAGCAAGATGAAGAAGTTTGATGGCAAGGATCCGGTAAATTGGATACGTCAGATGGAGCAATATTTTGATCTACATGGTGTACAACTGTTACAAAAGGTACGTATTACATCTTCATATTTAGAACTGGATCAATTTTTATGGTATAAAGGGCTTTGTTCTCATGAAAGACTTGTTACGTGGTCAATTTTCACGGAGGAATTGATAGCACATTATGAGGATACAAAGAGAAACACCTTCTTTAGAGCAACACCAAAACAATTGGAAAGAGAAAAAGGGC
>APFE030466980.1:42423-59029 GCA_000404065.3 Pinus taeda | reverse complement strand
CCCATAGAAGCCCACTATTATTATTATTGTGCCCTTACATTATTATTGTTATGTCGGCTCTGGTTATGTTATGACTCCTTAGACTCCTATATATAAAAAGGAGGTCTTTTCATTTGAATCATCGAAGAATTGTTCATTTATGTAATGTAAAGGAGGTTGCCCCCTCGAAGAGGCTGAATTCTAAGGCGTTGATCTATCTTTTCTATCTTTTCTTGAGCTGGTTTCATAACAGTGTTGAAAAGAGAGCATACAGAGCAGTTTCGTAGCGCGTTATGAAACTGCTGAAGGTGACTTTTTAGCACTTTATAGATGCATTTCGAAGGTAAGGTATGATAAAGTCCAAGTTTTGATGATTGCTGGTAGACATATGAGGATCATTGATGAAGTTTTAGATGGCAGTGATGCAGAATGGTTCAAAGAAGTATTCCATAAATGATATAAAAGTTGTGCTACGAAAATAGGCTATTTTCGCAGCACAGTGATGTTTCATTCTCTTTTTCATCTATTCGAGAGTTCTTTTCTTGCACAAGTGGAAAAATGAAGCTTAAATGGATTACTAACAAATGCCACATATGAAACTACTCAAATATAAGCATAAAGGATTAAGGGCCTTAAAAGGAGGAACTTTGTCTCTTTGTTTTCAGGACAGTTAGGTCATGACTCAATAGGGTTAGCAACAATACCGAAGACATCATCAAGCTCAAGAACTTGGATTGCAACTAATTAAAGAATGTATTTAAGTCATATATAGGGTTGTTGAAAGCATGTTTTAGGAGTTTCACTCCTATTTGTATTAGGACTCTTAAAGACAGCTAGCTATCAAGTTGTAATTAAGTAGTTGTTTTATGAATAGATAGGTTTCAATAATAGGAATTTGAATTGCCCTAGAAATGGATCATAGTATCCAAGGTTGTAAAAACTCTATATTAAGCTTGAGAATCAAATTCCTCAGGGTTGATAATTTCATTAGCAAAAGAAAGTTGTGTTATTGTAAGAAACTGTGGTTTTTCAGACTTAATACAGAGATCAATTTGACTACTCAATATTCACAAGGAGTTTATGTGTTTGATGTTCTTATGGCCTTTTTCAATTTCTTATTTGCAGTGGTATGAGCTTGTGATACTTAGAATTCATTGGAAAATGCTCTAACTTCCTTCACATGCTTGTAAACTGTGTTGATTCACTGTGTTACTGTTTTACTTATAAACCTAAACTCTAAGTGCCTTAACTTCCATGTTTTGTTGATCATGTTGTTTTGTTGAAGACTATCTTGACTCCGTAGCCCAATAGATGTTTGCTAATCTTTGATTCAACCAGTGAACCAGCTATACATTTGTCCATTTTTGTTCCTAGAGTTAGCCATCTAATCATAATAAAAAATCTTAAACCTCGTGAGAGAGCCCTCTGAGGTTGAGGAGGCAAAGCCTCAACCAAAAGATTGGTTTGAAAGAGTTACTCAGAGTCTACTTGATCAGCAGCCTATCAGGGTCAGATTTTGTGATAACATTTTGGTGCATCTGCTAGGAGCCTGAAGATTAGTCATTCACAAAATCAAGAAGCTGAACTTCTGAAGGTAGCAGGAGCTCAGGAAGCTATTCGAGGCTGCATCTACCTTGGCGACTCCAAACATCAAATAACAAATTGGAAGGTGACTCCACTACTAGAATATCAGTAGCTTGATGAAGTTTCAAGATGAGTGACATTGCAAGAATGAATGCCAGGTATGCCCATATGAATTGGTCTCATATCCTTGGTTTTCCAAATCCTATGCCAAAGGTTGAATGGTTAGATGATCTTCCAATATTCAAAGATGAAAAAAAGACAATGCAGCTCTTCATTTGGTTAGGTTCCATATGCATGTACACAGTCTTAAGGTTTAGTTCCCTGAAGATTGTCACATGAGGATGTTTATGACCACTTTAGAAGGAAAAGCATGGTCTTGGTATAAAGGCTTGGAAAATGGTTCATTATATTCTCTTGCTAATTTCCATGATGTATTCTATGAGATGTATAAAGAGTGTCATCCCTCCTTATTACCGGTCAAAGATTGTTGTAAACATTCTGTGAGTTTTATTCAATATTTGGAGGATTTTTATGACGATGATGAATTCATGGATGAAGAAATTTTAGAGGCTCTTCATAACAATACATTTTAACACCAAGAAGAAAGGATAACATCCCATGAAATGCAACATGAAAATCAGCAGGGGTTTACTTATGAAAACCATGTTACATATTCTGAGATTAATGTAAAGATGCAACAAACTTACCAGTCTTTTGATCATAAAGAATATGGAAATCATTGCAAACACCAAGAATAAATACTAGAAGATAGCTTTTATAACCCTCAGGTAGAGGAAAAGGTTGATTTTTTACGTCATACTTTGCAGTAGCTTACATCAAAGAATGATCATAATAATGAGGAAAATTACATTGTTTGTGGGAATCATTTAGAAAAGTAGTTGGATAGCATATCAAAGGAATCTTGTGTGGTTGAGAATCAGGTGTTTGAAGATATAGAATGTTATGATGATCATCAAAGTAATCATGCTTTTCTTGACCCTATAGCTAATTACATGGAAAAGATTTACTGTTTAGATTTCCGGTTATATTTTCATCTTGAAGATAAGTTACATCTCATGCTACCTCGTTTATTTCAGTATCATGTTTATTTTTGCTTCAAGCACAATCAAGAGATTTAAGTGTCAGATCAGACAAATGACTGGCTTCATTGGAAGTTTCATGTTCCTTGAGCTACAAATGGAGGTTACAGTTGATAGGGTAGGTAGGAATGTGCAAATAAGCTCAGGGTAGGTTGACTGAGCATTTTTTAGTAGGTGCAGTTTGAGTCCCTCTTGCAGAAATCATTAAAGCTTGGGGAGCAGAATGGGAAGAATTTCAGAATTTTATTCTAAAGGATGGATAACAGCACTGGAACTACCGGTTCTTAGTGTACCACTGGGGCACAATATCCCTAGTGGAGCCACTGTTATCACCCAAAAATTTTCAAAACATCATTGTGTCAACTCCGCTTTTGGTCATGATTTCAAGGAGGTCTAAATTTCATTTTAGTCTTGATAAAAGGGTAATTGATAGGGTTTAAAGTCTTAAAATGTCATCTTTCATTTCCAAATAAAGTCCTTTAGGTTCACTTCATGGTCAAATAGGTCACATTTTCCATTTAGAAGGCATTCCATTAAGTTTAGGGTTAAAATTTTGCAATCATATAAGAATCTGTTGTTTCGTAGCATAGCTAGTTCAAAAAAGGTGATTTGCATTATGAAAAGAAGCTAATTTTGTAGCGCACTATGAGGTAAAAAACCTGTTTTTCTGTTTTTAGTAGTCAACTTCCAAGGGGGTTCCTGAGCAATTGAAAACTCATTTTTGAAAAATGAAGGAGGTTTTTCTTTTAAACATTCTTATCTACAAAAATGTTCTCCATTTTTGTAATAGCTATCAGGGATCAAGAGATAGGAGCTCAGGAGTGCAACCTTCTTTTTCAGGAAAAGCAGAGTTATTTTTATTGGTTGATGAAGTGGTTGTTGCTTTCCACTCCCTCATTTTGTCATATTTCTCTCCACATTCGAATATCATTCTTTAAACAAGTTACCCAAGCTCCTCTTTGTCATTTAATTTTCAACCTTTGCATGTATCAGTTAGCTATCACCTTTGAAAAGTTAACTTTGTGACAAACAACTTGCTGTCCAAAAAGTTCTTTACAACTGTCATACTTTTAAGAGGGCAGTTTGGGTTATAAAGGGAAATTGCCATGAAGATGAAAGCATAAAAAGAAGGCTATGTGTTTGGATAGGAGCCTATAGAGCTTTAACTGATCATGGATGACCTCAACTTCACACAAGCTTTCATCCAGATAGGTTAAATGTATTTCTACCAGGCGCTGTAAGGGGATTTGTGTGTTTCTTGGACTGTTTTGAGCTGTTGGTTTCAAAAGGAATTTTTAAGCAAATGAAGACGAGTTTCAAAAATATGAAGGATTTTTTTTCTAAGAACATAACAAGGAACAAAAACCTCTTTCAAATTTCTCCAAGGTGCTACCAATTTGGATATTCAAAGTTTCCTTTGGGATTTATTTTCAGAATTCTGAATTTTCGTGTTTTATACATGATTTTATAATGCATATTTTGGACAACTGAAACTATTTTTAAAACAAATGAGAGAGGTGTTTCTTAAAAACATTCTTATCTACAAAACCTCCTCTATTTTTGTAACAACTATCAGGGATAAAAATATATAAGCTCTGTCTCAACACCTATTTTTCAGATGAAAACAGTGCAGAAAAAGCCAACTATGAAGAAATGGAAGAAAGGTTAAGAGTAGCTAATAATGAAATTGCTCGACTAAGGATAAGTGCAATAAGGCATGCTACTAAGAAGACAAATTTCAAGAGGATAAGGGCTCTCTAGGAAGTTGAAAACGATTCCAAACCAGAAATAGTCAGGAGTGAAGCTCAGTACTTTACTTGGACTGTTCCTGCAATCAAAGATGCCATATTTGTAAGGAGGATGAATGCTTAGTTGAGAGCTACTAATAGGAGATTGAAAAGGAAAATTGAAGACCTAGAAATACAGTTAACAAAAGTTGAATAAAGGCTACAACAATAATGAAACATAGTGATGAAAAAAAGGGCAGTAAAGGATATATCTTAAACTAGTTTTGGTATTAAAAGGAAGGTCATCTCTGAAGAAGAACAATCTTATAATGTTAATTTGTTTTTTTTTTGTTTTTTTTGTTTTTTTTGTTTTTTTTTTTTTTTTTTTTTTTTTTTTTTTTTTTTTTTTTTTTTTCTGGTGATCATATTAGTCTTTATGAAATATTGAAAATTCCCAAACTATAGATTTTGAAGGCCGTGTTGAAAAAAGAGCATACACAGCAGTTTCGTAGCGTGCTACGAAACTGTTGAAGGTGACTTTTTAACACTTTAAAGATGCATTTCGAAGGTAAGGTCTGATAAAGTCCAAGTTTTGATGATTGCTGGTAGACATATGAGGATCATTGATGAAGTTTTAGATGGCAATGATGCATAATGGTTCAAAGAAATATTCCATAAATGATACAAAAGTTGTGCTACGAAAACAGGCTATTTTTGCAGCACAGTGATGTTTCATTATCTTTTTCATCTATTCGAGAGTTATTTTCTTGCACAGGTGGACAAATGAAGTTTAAATGGATTACTAACACATGCCACATCTGAAACTACTTGAAGATAAGCATAAAGGATTAAGGACCTTAAAAGGAGGAACTCTGTCTCCTTGTTTTCAGGACAGTTAGGTCATGACTCAACAGGGTTAGCAGCAATACTGGAGACATCATCAAGCTCGAGGACATGGATTGGCAGCTAATTAAAGAATGTATTTAAGTCATAGATAGGGTTGTTGAAAGTGTGTTTTAGGAGTTTCACTCCTATTTGTATTTGGACTCTTAAAGACAACTAGCTTTCAAGTTGTAATTAAGTAGTTGTTTTATGAATAGATAGGTGTCAATAATAGGAATTTGAATTCCCCTAGAAATGGATTATAGTATCCAAGGTTGTAAAATCTCTATATTAAGCTCGAGAATCGAATTCCTCAAGGTTGGTAATTTCATTAGCAAAAGAAAATTGTGTTATTGTAAGAAACCATGTTTTTTAGACTTAATACAGAGATCAGTTTGACTACTCAAGATTCACAAGGAGTTTATGTGTTTGATGTTCTTATGGCCTTTTTCAATTGCTTATTTGTAGTTGTATGAGCTTGTGATACTTAGAATTCATTGGAAAATACTCTAACTTCCTTCACATGCTTGTAAACTATGTTGATTCACTGTGTTACTGTTTTACTTATAAACCTAAACTCTAAGTGCCTTGACTTCCATGTTTTGATGATCATGTTGTTTTGTTGAAGACTATCTTGACTCCATAGCCCAATAGATGTTTGCCAATATTTGATTCAACTAGTCAACCAGTTATACATTTGTCCATTTTTGTTCCTAGAGTTAGCCATCTAATCATAATAAAAAATCTTAAACCTAGTGAGAGAGCCCTCTCAGGTTGAGGAGGCTAAGCCTCAACCAAAAGATTGTTTTGAAAGAGTTACTCAGAGTCTACTTGATCAAAAACCTATCAGGGTCAAATTTTGTGATAACATAACCAATCTAAATAGTATTTCCCTCCCACCAAATATAACAAAATATTCCAAACAATTAATTTTAAATTTTGGTTAATAATATTATATTATTTTCCATTATTCGAGAATAACCCAATATTTTGCTATAAATTGGAGGGTTTTACATCCATTCTTCACTTTTGATCATTTTCATTGTTGCACTCATTGTTGCAGCTTTGATTATTATTACTATCGCTCACCATTTGCCTTTTTCTTTTGAGTTCCCATTGAGCTCAAACATTCTGTTTGTTGGGTTTACATATTGTAGAGAAGAGAGAGACTCTACAAAGCTGAAGACATTGAGGATAGACAAGAACCCATCCCACAAAGGGGGACTAGTAACATTATTTTTTCCCTTCACAGGTGTCATCTAATAACACCTATTCTTTATATCTGGTTTCCATTGGATTATTGGAGGTATTTGCGCTTATTTTCTTATTCCATTTTGTTGTTTAATATTTTTGTTGCATAGATCAGGACTTTGACAGTTTTTGTTTCTATCATTTGCTACAGATCCACACTATTTTACATTCATTTTTATTGTTAAGGTTATTTGTCATCCACAATCTAAAGTGGTTTCTTTTCGTACACCTTCAGGAATAACTCTACATAATAGATGGCGACTCCACTGGGGAATTTCCGATTGTCGCCAATAGATGGTGACTCCACTGCATTTTTAATTCTGATTCAGAAACCTGGATGACCTTCAGTTTTCAACTTAGGGTTTTTCTTTTTTCAGTATCGTAATGTTGTTTACTAGCGATATAACCCTAGATCAATCAAATTTCTAACTTCTAAAAGTTTTCTGGTTATTTCCGCATGTGACAGGAACCAGTCGCACCAGAGATGACAAATTTTTCCACGACTTGCCGGCTGAGAGCTGAGGAGACAAAATCACTCTTTTCAGCCCCAAACCTATGATCTGGAGATGCATAGTGCACTTTCTTGCCGAAATAGTGTGATCTCCCCTAAAACAGGTCAATACCTGCGATTTTAGGGTTTCTGAGAAATTTTTTGATCATTTTTCGTGTTTTGCCAAGAGCACTCTACTAGGTTGGTTGACCATTGTCTTAGCCTGCTTAGGCCTTGATCTACTATTTTTTTCTCATCGAAGTGGAATTTAGCTGCCTAGGGCTTCTAGTACGCTTCCACCATTGTAGGAGGAGTTCAGCTGAGTAGGAAGTCTGCGTTTTTGCAGAGGTTTCAACCATACTTTTCAGTTCTATACCTTTCCTTTTCAGATCTTTAAAGATAGGTTGTCTCCATCCAAAGTTCCCTCTTGAACCTTGTTTGGTAATATTCCTTAAGGTGCCACTGCTTACCCTAGGTTCCATACCCATCGCCCTATTTTTTGCATCGATCTTCCCCACTAGTTTTTTGTTGTTGTTGCACCACTTTCCAATAGCATAGTGTCCTTTGATCCTAGTCACACTGACGCTTAGATCTCTCAGCCATTTTAGTGTGTTTTCAGTTGATTTCACCACCAACTAGCACAATGTTTGCAAACCCAATTTGGGTGGGGTTTAGATAGTTGATTTGCTATTTACTTTCAAATATGTCGCATCTCAATTTCCTCAGATAGAGGAAGAGGCTCTCCAGACTGCTCTGAGATATGACTTGATTTATTCTCAATTCAGTTATGTCTATAACGTTATACCAGACATCCCTCTTCCTAGTGGTGCCAACGCACCAAGGTCATCTCATGCCGTCAATAGTATCGTTAGAGCTATTTCACATCCTTCACCGTATACTCAGCAGAGTTATGTCTATCTATAGGGGAGCACTCATTCCTCCAACACTTATCCCCCTCCTTCCAACAACATGTATTCAAGAAAAAACACATGTTATGCATTCACCCAACAACAACAGCACCTGTCAGGGCCATCTAGTGCTCAACCTATCTACTAGATCATTTCTCCTTCACCATCTTACACCTATGCACCACCAAGTGCTCCAACCCCTCAGGCATTAGCGTCACAACCTCCCATGTATCCTCAGCCCCACCAGTCACCACCCCCTCAGGGTCAAGTGTATGCACAACTGAGTGTGTCCAAACCCCAAATTTCAAAGAAAATGAATAAGGGGAAGGGTAACAAGGATAACTAGGGTAATCAAGATAATCAACCTAATCAACCCCAGGGGAACCAGCCTAACACCAACAACCAACAACAAGGAAACCAACCTAAACAGAACAAGGTTGTTCATATGAACAAGCCTTGTGCATGTTGTGGTGTACATGGCCATTATACTCATGAGTTTCCCCTCTTACCTCAGATGCACCAAATGTGGGAAGCTCAAGCAGCTTCTAGAGGTCAACCTCCCATGCAACAACCACCTCAGAATCCTATGCCATCTCAACCAGCCATGCTTACAAATCCTTTCCCTCAGCAAGCATTTGTTTCTACTCAACCGTAGCAAGGTCAAGCAACCCACCCTCCCCAACCTTCTGGTCTTGGTGACTACTAGATTCTCACGATGAATTATGATGGGCTCAGTACCTTTGATGTCAAATTGCAAACGTGGTCGCGTCAATACGACAAGCCATCGACTTTGTATGCAACTGAGCCCAAAACCAAAGAATCTACTGAGTCTCTTACAACATCAAATGATCCTTTATTGATCCCTTGGCCCAAGGTTGAGTCAATTCCCAAGATCCCCAAAGGGCCATGGCGTCATAATGCGACTTCGAATCGAGGTGCCCACACGTACAATATAGTAGACAACTTGGTGCAATCACATGTTTCCATGTCGACGCTGGAGGTCCTCCAATCATGCCCATCTCATAAGAAATCTATACTAACTTCTTTGGGCACAGTAGATCCTTCAGATGATCGTTTGATTGTCTTTCCTATTGATGCGTTAGAACATCCTCCATTACCACCATCCGTTGCTTTCTAGATACTAGTCCGAGTCCATAATGGCATCATCTTCCGATGCATTATTGACAAAGGTGCATCCACCTGCGTCATGTTCGCTTCCATTTGGAAGCAACTCAAGTCACCTAAACTATCCCCATCCACCATCACTTTGCATGCTTGGGATGGTCACCCCTCCCAGCCTCTTGGCACGTATCACAATTGTCCAGTGACTCTTACAGGAAAGACTGTTTCTATAGACATTGATATTATCAATGCCTCTCTAGATTACAACATTCTTTTGGGTCATAGTTACACTTATGCCATGTCATCTGTCACGTCTACAATTTTTCACAAGATGTGTTTCCCCCATGAAGGGAAGATCATCACTATCGATCAGTTGACATAATACGAGTCATCATCCTTTACCTCCCCTGAGTCCAGTATCCCATCAATGTATGTAACCAGTCTTCCACCCCTCTCACCAGTGTTTCACTCGGATTATACAAAGGTTCCACCTTGTTGGGTGCTTTCCCTAGTCCTCCCTCTCCCATCTCTGAGCCCATCTCATCGAGTGTTTGCATGTTACAAGCACCACAAGCTGCTCAAAAGTAGTCTGGTACCTTTGGCCAATAGTCAGCTCCACATCATCCTGCTGTTGCGACTTCAGTTGAGCCATCTGGATCAATCCCTCCAGGACCTCCTCATTTTTTGGGCGCCTCTCCTTTGTTCCTAGCAAGAACTCTTCCTCTAGGTCTTAACTATCTAGGAACTATTCTGCTGAGACATTATCTTGCAGGAGAGATACCTTTCTTGTTTTCTCCTCCTGGAATCTATTCTGTCCCTATCATGGCTTCATCGAGTCTCCCTAATATGGATTTGGGAATCCCAGTCTGGTACATTGATCCCCCATCGAGCACTCTGCCTTGTCAGCTCAGGAAATATCATGCCTTGACCCTGACTGAACTAGTCCCTATGACCCCTGTCGTTGCTCTAGTTCCATCGTAACCTCAACAAGAACCCACTCCTGTTGCGAAAGCATCCAAACAGGGGGGAAAATCCAAGAAGAAGGAACCTACAGAAAAGGCTCCCCAAGCACCTCCAGCTCGCAAGGCTCCAAAGTCGAAACCTCCGTGCACTTTGTGTAATTTTTTTGGGCATGTGTTGTACTATTCAATAACCCCCCCATTTATTATATTAATAGTTAGTATTGTATTAATAAATTGGGATCCTTTAAATTTTTTTCAAAAAACTTAGCAAATAAAAGCTTGCATTTTGGAATCATTCGAAATAAAACTTTGGATAAACAAAAGATATCAAACCAAGTCACTTTGTGACTAGGAATTCTTGCTTTACTGCAAATTGTAGGATTCAAAGTAACAAAGGTTAGTCGCAAGTCTGAATTTGGGAGACGCGATAAAATAATCCCTTTAAGAAGACCAGAGGAAACATTGAAGCTTTTATAAAACTTAAGGCTTACAATATTCCTTATACAATAAAGTGTTTATCGTAATTACATCACAGATTTTACAAAGGGCGCAGACATGCAAACCATAAGAAAATGCGAAATGCAATGTGGTCTGGACTCGACGAAATATTAAAACTGTTATAAACTTCAATCAGGTCCAACATATCGTAAATATCTATTTTAATGGAATAATCCTCCGCATAAAGAAAACGTGCTCAAAAGAGTAAAAGGTATGCCACTCATCACGAATCACAAAATATCAGAGCAACTTTAATTTTTTCTACTCTCGATTTTCGATTTGCGATTTGTGATCTTTCCGATATTGTGATTCGCGATCTTTCCAATATTGCGATTTGTGATCTTTCTGATATTGCAATTTGTGATATTATGATTCATCGCAATTGCATGATTGATATCACGCATAACAAAAACCAATTTGAAATCTCATTTTGAAACTTGTGATTCGATATTTTGATGAGTCATGAAGGAAATCACACGTAAGCCTTAATGCATAGTTAATGAGGTTTAAACTGCATTTATTCTTTTAACGACTCAAGGAGATAGATATTTTTTTATCCGTGTTTGAAATAAAAGCTCATTCCTTACGTTCTTTCAGAATTTACTGTGCTAATTGTGTTTCTGCTTGTATTTCTCTTCTTCGTTTTTATCTTGTTTCTTCGTTGCCCAAATTTTAGGGAGATTTCGAAGAAGACCGCACTCACAAAAATGGCTAAGAAAGGAAAAAAGTCTATAGAGTTTACTTCGTCTGAGGATTCAGACATGCTTCCACTCTTCTCTGATACCACATGCAATAAAGATGGTGGGAGTACAACTTGGGAGGCCATGTATAACTTTCTGGAGGAAGAAGACCCAAAGGTCATGGAAACCAAAGCAACAAAAGATGCCAAGGAAAGGTCCAATGCTTCCTACTTCAAAGAAGCATGTTATTACTTGCATAGGATAGTTGCAATGCTGAAAATATCACCATACATGGATATGGTAAGATGGATTATTGATCATGTGGACATTTCAGATAGAACATTCATAAATTCCAGGTATGAAGTCATGGGGTCATTTAAACCAGACAATTTACGCCAAATGTACCATCTCCCAAAGCCACAAAATATCTATGATAAAGCATTTATTGAGTATTTTACCAAAGAAAATGAAGAGCTAATTGACATCATGTAGAATTGGGGGTCTAGCTCCAAGAAGTTCAGGCGAGAGAAAATCGGTATGTACCCAATTCCATCCCTGTTAGCCCTACATAAATTTGTAGCTGCAACATTTTGTAGGCTCTTTGGAAAAGCTGATACCACCAAGTTTTCTATCGAATGGGTTCCACTGATTGATGCAGTTGACAATGCTATAATCATGAACTGAAGTAATATTTTTTCAGACAATTTGGCTATGGCCATTAGAGAATACATGGGCAATAGAATTGTCTCCACTCGAGTTATCCCTCCCTTTTACATGAGTGCTTATGTCATGGATGCTATATTTTCTTGCTCACATTTCCCAAACATGGGCTGGAAATGGACTTTAAAGGATCCTTCTTCCATCCATGTTTATCATAACGTTTTGTGGGAATCATAGTTTAGCTCCCATTTTTATAAAATTAGTCATGGCATTATGTTACCAATTTACCAAACCATTTTTTATAAGAAAGCCACTAGTCTATTAGAGGAAGAAAAGACAGACATCTTGCCGAAGGCAAGATGGTTTGGTGAGGAATTATTTACTTATACCAGAGTTTTTGGGAGTATTACAACTCTGCACGTTCTTCCATATTATGTTCCGGATAAATTATTGGCAAGAGAGATTGCCTACCAAACAGTAGGGGATGGCATAACCAAAACCCTTAACGAACGTAAGAAGTCCATTTGGCCGACCTTCCCAGTGCAATGTCGTGCTTTCACATTATAGGATTATGGGCACATGGTGAAAGAGATAAAGAACATAACATCCCAAAATATGACCATTGTGCCAGGTAGAAAGTATGACCCTAATAAGATCACCAAAAAATTCACTACTATGGTCAAAATCATATAGTTTATTCACGAGGATGATGAGTTTGATGATATCTTTGAAAAGCATAGACATTTTCACTAGTTTTACATTTAGCATCAATAAATCTAGACCCAGCATACCTCAACTGCTTCCACCTCTATAGAAATAGAAGGCTAACATAGGCCCCTTTGGACCTATTACAGATTGAACAAATAAGAGAACCTAATCCCAGCGTAAGCCTGGAGGAAAGTTCCAAGCAGAGTTCTGATGAGGAATCTCAAGAGAAGTCAATTCAAGGTTTAGAATACTCTGAACAACAATGTCAAAATAAGGAAGGAAGCCCCAAGGAAGACCCTGAACAGGACACAGATAAAAATGCTAAAGAAATGGCTAAAAAGGCCTCAACTAAAGAACACATAGAGACTGGTTCCACATAGGTTCAAATGGAAAAGACCACAATTGTTGATCTAGATAAATAATGGGAGAAATTCAATAAAAAGTTCCAAGTACCATAGACAGAGACAACTCTTGAAGGAACTTCTAGATTCCAAACTCCACAACACACCCAACGACTTATAAATCCAGAAACAACAATACAAGAAATTATAACCACTCAAGATATTGAATTCATCTCGAAACTCCCAACTTTAGAAATTGTTTTAAAGATTGAGGAAATTCCACCACTGGACATATTCTAGAGCCCAACACATAAGGCTGTAGTAAAAAGGAAAAGGAAGAAAAGAAAATTGGATATGTTGGAAACAACAACTCTCGGAAGGGAATCAATGGAGGTAGTATGAAAAGACACCCCCATTGGTCATAAGAAAATATTACAAAGCTATGACAATTTGCAAGCGCCTATCCAACTGCAACAATTGATAAGGCAGAAAAAGTTCGACTTTTGCTTAAAGAAAAAGAAGAAAGAGTTCATCTTCATGAACATAAACTTGAGTAGGAAATATAGAACACCAACAAGCAAGTGGAAATGCAGATTGCATAGCTTCAATAAGATTTTGAGCAAATGAGAGTACAACATCAAACATACATTAGGGAGAAGAACTCACAGACTCACCAAATTCAAGCTATATTGGATAAATTTAAGGACAACCATCAAACATATGCATTCATTAAAGAGGCACTTGAATTAAATTCTATGTTGTCATAGTAGCAAGAAATGTTCTGCCAAAGAATCTCATCAATCAATCCCTATTGTGAAACAAGTGATAAATTAACCAATCAAGTGGTAGATCAAAGATTAGAATATGAAGAGATCTATAAGAGGATTTCAGATTTTATTTCTTGCTAGGAATCTCAAGAAGGAAAAAAAGCTGATCTTCCAAACATTGAGGTGTTCCACAAGGATATCTTATTCATAGATTGGGACATATAGTTAAAGCAAGTAGAAAGGGAAACATCAAGAGAATCTAGTACAACTAACAATATAACTGAGGCGGTGAACGAAAGCCTTCACACTGCCAAAAGCTATTAGAGAATACAGGCCAAAATCTCTCCTAGACATCAAACAATTAGAAAAACAATGGAAAGAGACTTCCACAACAAATACAGAGGCAATCAAACAACTACCTAAGCTTGATTGGGAAACCTACTGGTGGTTTCTGGTGAAACCACATAGTCAATGGATGAATCTATGATGTTTAACCAATTCTTCCCAAAAGATGGTGCCACCTATCATTGATGTTGTATTCATAGAACAATTGAGATCTAGAATTGGCCATCCACCCCAGGTGAAGCCAACGCTAGACATTTGCGAACTCAAGGACCGAATGGCTGCATAAGAGCATTCAATTTGAAGAAGTTTGTCATCATTTTGTCTTGTATTTTAGTTTTATTTTACTTATTCTGAGGAAGGTTGTTTGAAACCTCCTTAGATTTTTATGTAATAATATATTTTTTGATACATAACTTGTACTATTTAAACTCCTCTCATGCATTTAGAGAAGGGTCCAAATTTTATCAAAAACACTTTGCAAAGGATTGCACTTCTATACTTTTGTGACTGTTTTGATGAGATAAATGGAACAAGACCTTGATTTTCTTAAGGATTGAAGCATACTCTACTAAATTTTTATTTTTGTACACTTAGAGTATATTTAGTTGAAAAGGAGTAGATCAATATTGCTGACCTCATGAATAGGACCTTTCATATTTGGTACTTATATCTTTATGATTGTGCTTTGTGTATGAATTAGCAATAATTTTTCTTATATTGTGTTATGTATGAAATTTTAGTTATAGTTTGACATTAAAGAACTTTTGTTAAATGTTTTAGCTGTAGTTCCTTATTGAATACATGAGCAATTGATATATGTGATATAGTTTCCACAATTATTTTGCGTAACTATTTAGTCAAAATAATTATCATTAACGATTTATTATCTTATAGAAATTACATGATCATTATTACCTTTTTCTTTAAGATATCTTTGTAGATCACATAAGTTAAGTTATTCCAGGGTATATAGTAAGATAATGTTAGAATAGATATATGCATGTGTTTTACTATTTAGATAGATTATTTTTGAATCATTACCCATCATACCTTATATCAAACCAACATCATCATCATATCAATTCTTGCTGGGAAACTGGTCCTGTTATCCCCAGTCAGAGCCACCACACCAAACAGAAAATGAGCTACTTACAAGGTCCGGACTGGGTGGTTATCCCCCATGTTGTTGCAATGGAATTTTGGGGCTTCAACATTTTGGTGCTATAAGGAGGGTCATGAGTGTGAATGGAAAAGAGGATTGATCATAAATAAAAAAAAACCCATCCTAAGAGTCAGTCTCCCTCTAGATCTTCTCCAACTTCTAGATCCCCATCTAGAACTACAATCCCAAGATCGGAAGTTGAGCAAACCTCTCCAAAATATCCTAGTGAATCTCAGAGAATGCCTTCTTCAGAATACAACCCTGAATCCCCAGAACTTTAGACTATGATAGAGAAGTTAGAGAAAATCTATATTTCTACTAAAAAGCCTACAAGTTCTCAGTCATTTGAAGGAAGTATGTCCTCTGTTTTGCAACCTAGATGAATCTTGACTCATTCCCAAAGTGAGAAGACTGGAATTCCTCATTTTGAATTTCCCATTTCTTCTTTCTGAAAGAAAGCCAAGAAATTTGAATCACAGACATCCAGTAGTGATGTTTTTATCCCATTCTCCACCTCAAACTCCATCATTCCCTCTGCTCATTCCAACTACTGGTGCTAGTTCTTCTAATCCAAGCACCCAACCTACCTCTTCTTCAACTCAAACCCCATCCACATCCTCATCCACTCAAACCCTTCTTATCATCTCATCCACTCAAAATCTGATGGCAGGACAACAACCACCACCACGAGTACACCCATGGAATAATCCTGGTGTTGCACAAATGGTAGCTCCTCTTCACCCTCTTCCTAAGTGTTGGCTTGATGGGGCTTGACCTAGGTTCAGCATTAGTTAGCCAAACAAATCCCTACAATACTTGCCCTACCGGCATCAGCTCACGCAGTGCGGACCGAAGTCTCACTCAAAGTAGTGTGGGGGGATGTTGGAACCAAGTTTCCGCACCCTTGAGATGGTTGTGATGTCGTTTGATCTCTTTTATCCTTGCCTTCACACAGGTGATCTCACTCTAGGGCTTCTAAGGAAAACCCTTTATTCTGGCCTTCAATACCTTCATGAAAGTATATGGTCAAATTTCACGTAGCCCTAACCTATGGCTTGGGTACTTTCGCGCTGCTATGACAACATGTTGTGTAGATTCCCCAGTTACCCTAAGTGATTTTCTTATCTTGTCAAACACTTAAACTTATCACCCCGTAATCATATATTTGTGATTGCGTTCAATTGTTCAATATAACTGTAATCATTCGCGCATCATATAAGAATAATAAAGGAAATTCATACACATGATATCCAAACCCATTAATAGAACACATACACAAAAATTGCAGAATAAATCATTTTATTAATATCTTCCAAGTATTACAGACTCTATTCACCCTACGCACCCAGTTGTAGGAGTCTGCGCACTCAACTGCAGACTTCTACCCTAGACCTCTGCGCACTTAGCTGCAGAGTCTATACCTACACTACAACCCAAGAC
>APFE030466980.1:496-40415 GCA_000404065.3 Pinus taeda | reverse complement strand
ATTGTCAGTGCTCCATCCGGCAGCACTAGCACACTGGAAGCATTTGTGCATAGCGTATCGGCAGCCTCTGACGTGTCGATAGCCAAGTTGGTAGATGCCATACCAACTTGCGATGCACGGGCCTGCAACTCCTGCAGTCCAGTTTGGATGGCCCCTAGGATGATTTGCTACTACTTCCCAAATTGCTACAGGGCCTCGGTGGTGACAACTCTGACTGTGTCACCAATGTCGTATAAGTCTCCCTCCATTAGTGTGATGGGGTCCAGCGAGGTCTTGGTCACCTTGGACTTCTTTCTGGACCTTCCCTTTTCTAGCTCTCTCGGGCACTTAATACGGTCGAACGTCTCCTGGGGGTCCATGCTGTTATGCTCTGTGTCCTCTTCTTCAGTTGCAGGTGAAGGCGACCGCATACCTTTGTTAGAGCCCCGCTCTATGGCTCCTATTTTTTTTCCTGCCTCCTTTCATGTCTGCTCTACCTTGGACTTCTCAGTAGCCTCCTTCTTCCACTTTTCAACTAGTTGCGCCATCTATAGCTTGACCTCATCCTTCCTCTTTTGTGCAGTGGAATTGCTTCCACCCACTGCCAAGTCTGTGGAGGTGCGCCACTCTACTGGCCATTTATCCAATATCACATCGATGGCATCATCTGTGGCCAGGTACGACAAATCATACCACTTCTGCGTAGGGTCCTTTCACGCCCTGATTGAGATCAGATGGAAATCATCTTTGAATTCAACATAGCTCTGCAGGTTAGCATATACCGTGGGCAACAAGCGTAGCTTGTGATTGATAACCATCCTGATATTCATTTCCGTTAGGATCCAGAATATTTTGCTGTTCTACACACGCTCCGCATCCTCGGTCGCCCACAGTGCGTACTTTGCTGCTTCAAGAAGGTCTTGCATGACCGAGGGGAATTGGCTCTCTTTTGGTAGCTCCCACGCTACGAGCACAATTGATAGCAAGAGCCATGTGTAGTGGAATGTCTTTCGTTGCTCTTGCGCCTCATAAAATTTTGCAAGGAACTCACTGCGAAGCTAGTCTGACCAATTAAATTATACTCCTTCTGCGCACTACTATGCAAGCACAACAACAGGCGCTAGGACCTTGTCACCACGGCACTTCGACATCACCTTCCCTTCAAGGATCTGCATTGCCACCTTCGTAGTAGGGTCACAGAGACTGGAGATTGCATACCCGCGTGACTTCTTCACCAATTTGAATTTCTCTTTCATTGACTCTGTGAGCGCCATCTCGCCACCCTTGCCACCAAAAATCATTGTTGGATTTTCTCCTATATATGACAGGAATGTGATGCAGTGAATTAGCATATCGGTGATGGGTATTGGCTCCTCCAACCAAAAACACCCATCATGCACAAAGCACAATAGCTGCTGGATGACTAAAACCGTCATGGGGGTGTGGTTATAGTGCGACACCTAGAGTAGGTTGAGTAATCTTGCTTTTTCTACTCCTCTGAGCCACTTCCATGGCTCTAGCGTAGTCATTCATGTCTTTGTGTCTATGATGCAGTGCATCAACTATTCGGTTGCTAGGTGCGAGAACTTCTCATGGTCCACCAAGTCCCAGTCTTCGAGCTTCAAAATTAGCACCCATGCCAAACACAGACCATCAAAAGTGATTCCATCTAGTAGCAATGGAGTTTGCAGGGGAGTCTTACTTTCATCAATGTCCTTGGGGACCTTGGACTTAGGCTTGCATGAAGGGACATAGTCCAACAATCGTGTAATAGGGCTCACACCCTCGACTTCAACATCCTCTATTTCCATTCCCACATTCTCATCGTCCATGGGGATGTATTTGATATCCTCCTCTTCTACCTCTAGGTTTATGGCCTTACCTTTCTCTTGGGTAGTGGGCTTTGTTGGGTTTCATCTTCGCAATGCGCACACTAGGATGGCAGGCTACTTGTCCTTCTAGTCCTTCACAGTATCCTTGGTTGGGGTTGGCTTTGGTCTAGGCGTTCTCGAGGATTTAGGGACATCCGCCAGTACTTCGGCTACTTCTTCGGCCTATGTCTCCATCTCTTGTGCTGACTCTTCTACCACTTGTTATTTATAGATAACTTCTGGGGGTGATGACATAACACTCTCTATTAGTACTCGCGATGTCTCAAGCAAGTTTGGAAATGCAGGAGTCTATTTGAGAGCTTCGAAAAACTCTGGATCCATAGGTGTCTGAGAGCTCAATAGCTGAATACTAAAAATTCCAAGTGTTTCTTGCTAGATAGCCACTTGTAATTTATAGGGAAATTTGAATTCAAATCCGTTCGTTTCCCCTGAAATTGGTTCATTAATGTTGGATTGGTAGCAAATTTTCAAGGATCTAAGCCATAAATTTCGTCTTAACTGTGGCCGCCCACTCCATTTGGCCTCACTTTTGCCATCTTTTCATGAACAATGACTTTAACGATCAATTTCCAACCGACCTGCATGATTTCTCCCTGGGTAGTGTAGCTCCCTTCGTGTTTTTGCGGACCCAATGACACATCCTTACTTCGCACCATATTCCAATCGCACAGCTCCCCAACTTGGGAAGTGTAGTTTATAGTCCCGCACCTCCTTTTAGCTGCCTGGAGCACTAAGACTATCCTACTTTCAGTTAGTCACATGGCCGGACCGCTGGTGTATGGCTTCAAGTGACTACCATTCACCTTTCTTGGGAAGGGTTCTCCATTTAACTTGATCAGCTATACTGCTCCTCCATCGGTATTCTCCTTAATAACATAAGGCGCTAACCTGTACATCTTGAATTTTCTAGGGAATTTATCAAATTTACTATCATACAACAAAACCAGATCATTTACCTTAAATGTGCACAACTTGATGTGTCGATCATGCCACGCCTTTACACGCTGCTTTTCGACTTGCTGGTGAAATCCAACCAAAAATATTTCTTCTTTGAGCTCATCTAGCTACACAAGCCTCTCTTCCATGGCTCCATGATTCGTCATACCTATGACCACTACTATGCATAGACTAGGAATGATGTATTCCATAGGAATTATGACTTCCACACCATAGACAAGCCTAAAAGGGGTTTTTCCCGTCAGCTTCTTGCATGTCGTTCGATAAGCCATAATACTACAGGTATGCGTAGGTCCCAATCACTTCGCTGAGAATTGCAAACCTTGGTCAGTGCATTTTCAAGCACTTTGTTGAACGCCTCCACTGTCCTGTTAGCCTGTGGGTGATAAGGTGTGCTCTTTTGGTGATATACCTGAAATTCCTCCGTTAGTGCGTTGATTGTCTCATTCAGGAAGTGTGTACCACGATCACTCATCAAGATCCGTGGACATCCAAATCACATCAGTACATGCTCAAATAGGAATTTCGCACCCATTGCGTTCATGCAATCCCTCACCGGCTGTGCTTCTTCCCAATGAGTCAAATACTTCGTTGTAGTGATAATGTACCTTGCCCCTATCTTCCCTTATGGCTGAATGGGTCTTACAAAATCAATTGCCCACTTCTTAAAAGGTTGTAATGTCATTTGTGGATTCATAGGCATTTTATCCCTCCATGATGGCCTGCCTGTTCTTTAACATACATCACATGCCTTGGAATATGCTTTGGAATCCTGGTGAAGGGTTGGCCACCACAACCCGGTGTGTAGAATCTTCTGTGCGGTTGCTTTCCCTACATAATGTTCTCCAACGGCACCCCCATGAGTGTTTGCAAGGATGCTTCTTCATTCAAACTCAGGTATATACCATCGCAATATCTCATTAGTCCCCATATTGTATACATGCTCATCAATGATAGAGAAATCTGTCATGCGCACCACTAATTCCTTGTTTTGCTAGACAGAGTATACTTCCGGTGTATTTCCTGTTGTTAGGAAGTGTATTATATTGTCAAAATGACCATCCATGACATGCACTACAAATAGTTATGCGTCAAACAATCCTTCTTCCAAGTTAGTAGGTTCCTCCCCTATTTCGATGTGTGACAGATGGTCTAGTCCCGCGTTCAATCATCCAGGGTTCACAACAACTTCAAAATTGTACTCTTGGAACAATAAGAGCCATCTGTAGATTTCCCCCCCAACACAGGTTTATTGACTAGGTACTTTAGTACGGATTGATCCGTATACATCTTAAAATGGCCTCCTAGCAAGTAGTGCCAGTACACCTGGAGCACATACACCATAGCTAGCCCCTCATGTTCAGTGGTAGAATAGTTCTTCTTTGCTTTAGATAATTTGCCGCTTGCGAATGCGATAGGACAGTCCAAGCCTTTTCCTCCATCCTGTGTTAGTACTACCCCTAGCACTATACATGACGTGTCAACATGTACATGAAACTCTTTCTTCCAGTCCAGGAATACTAGAATCATCGTGGTGATCTGGGCATAGCCTTTGATAAAAATTTTGTAATATCCCGTATGTCCCAGAGTAGTGCGCAACTGTTTCACACTCCTTGGCACTTCAAAATTCAATATCACTGCAATCTTTGTGGGGTCTACTATCAGTCCTTTCCTGCAGACCACATGCCCCAATAAGTTCCCAAAAGGAACACAAAATAGACACTTCTTGAGATTGAGCGCGATATGGTATCTTCGACAGATATCCAGCATCGGGCACAAGCTTGCTACGTGGCACTTAACTAGCCCAAATACAATCCAGTCATCAAAATATACCTCTAGGAACTTATGAATAAATTCCTTGAATGCCGCAAAAACCAAGCACGAAAAGTTTGTAGGTGCATTCTTCAATCCAAACGAAATTATGGTGTATTGAGAAAAACCCCATTCAGTTGCGAAGGCTGTCTTGCTCCTATCCTTCGGTGCGATTTTGATTTGGTGGTACCTAAAGAACCCATCAGTGAAGGAATATGCTTCCTAGCCACTGACATTTTCCAACACTTCATCCGTGAATGGAGTCGGGAAAGGATCATGCACACAAGCGTCATTCAATTTTCTAAGATCCATGCATATCCTTATCTCATCCTTCTGCTTCTTCTCTTGCACCACCATTGGGCTTACCCAATCATATTCTTCCACAGGTTCAATGATGCCTGCAGCTAGCATCTTGTCTAATTCTAAGTAGACCTTCTCCTTGTATTTCAGATTGAGGCGGTAAGGCCTCCACTTAACTGGCTTCACATCTGGCTTTAACGTGATCTTCATAACTCCTAGGTCTTCGATTATTCCTTTCAGATCCGTAAACATGGTAGGGAATAAGTCCTGGTATTCACGGAGCAATTCAACGATCTTATCCACCCTTGCGTCATCCCAGTAGTATCCAATCTTTGCGAATTTGGGTTCTTCCTCCATACCAAAGTTCACTTGTTTTGTTTTCACCCGCACGGTTGTATCAAGGTTCTCAATATCTAGTCCTTGAACCTCGCGGTGGCCTTCTATTTCTGGAATGTTAGTCTTCCATGGATCCTCATCCTCATCTTTAGTAGTTTCATTATAACATTCGAGCGTGTGACTCAGCTGAGTAGCCCATGCAGGCTGAATTAGGTATAAAGGATCCTGTGGTATCTTAAAGATGGCTGATTTCACCTCTTGTAGTGCTTCATCAATACTATCAAAACCATCCTCAAAACTGAATGTCATCATGAATCCTTTGTGTAGGATATCCCAGTCACTTGTCCCATGGTGGAGCTCTATTTTCTATATACCAATTCATTGGGATAACATCCAGGGTATGACAGAACAGGTGCACCCACTCAGGTTGGGGCTTTTCTCCATAATCCTGCATCCATTTGGCCAAATGCACGCGCGGATCATTCTTGCCATCGTACTTGTCTATCAGCCGCATCTTAGGCTTCCCAATTCATGTTTTCATCATCCTCCTACATTCACACCAATCATCAAAGCTTCCCTTGTGCGTACCCCACCATCTTATGGGCATAGCGCCCACTGTCTAGTGCAGGGCCTGGAATTGCTACTTTTCTAGTACCTCTCTTTCGAATGCCTCCAAAAAGATATCTACCTCATTTAGACCATCATAAATAGGTAGATTTCTTGCCTCTAACAACACATAGCATAATGACCGGGTCATCATGTTGCAATTCAGCGTAGTTACTTTGTGTAACTGATTCTGCCAGCATTCTATTTCTTCGCCGAAGTCTGAAGTGCAAGAACTCTCAAGATCCCATGTAATCCATCCATCCACGATGGGATTCACCCAGTCTTGGTCTCACACTGTTATCGTATAGATGCAGTCTAGATCGTCATCACTCTCATAATCGCAGACTGCTTCCATATAGCACGATCCTTCAATAGGATCTAGAGATATTATTATTACGTGCAGTGATTTCTTCTCAAAGATCATCTTTCGCTTCTTTAGATTGATTACTCCATTCATATTAGTATCCTAGTCAATTCCCAGCCCGCTCGCTCCCTCAATATCCATGGTCACCCCCTGCAACCACCCCATGGGGATGATTTTCTGCTGATTCACCATCCTTAGCTGAACCAGAGATCATTGCAGCATAGGTCTCCCCATTCGCTCCCAAGTTTGCTTTGGTAGGACATTCGCGTCTGACCCTAGGTCCAAAATGACCTACTCCATTTCATACTCTCCTATTTGTGTGTTTAGTCTCATCTCCCATCCTGTCCTTGTTTTATGCTTGCCAATCTTCCATACTACATGCGACTCACCTAGCGCAGTTCCAGCACATCTATTGATGAATTCTTGTAACCCTTTCAGAGCCTTATTGTCACGTAGTAACTTCACACAGGTTTCTAGGAAAGTTGTGAGCATAGAGGGGTCCATCTCCAGCTTAGGCTTATCCTTGCTTCCTGAGGTGGAGGCCTCAACGAAGCTCTTCTTAGCTTCCATGAAGGTTTCATGAGCGCACTCCAAATCGAACTTAGCCTCTTTTGCCAGGGCTTTGCAAACCCATGTATATTCTTCTGGCTGTTTACCCTTGTCATCCCCTGTCATGATCCCACTCCTAAGCACTATATTTATGTTTGGATCTTCCTCGTACAGTTCAAACCTCATCATCTGTAGGTTCTGAGTCATTGGAGGTGGTAGCACCCCTTTGTCACGTATCCTAGCTATCAACGTAGGGAAATCTTCCATTTCATGATCAAACAGCATGCAATACTTGCATGACATATGTGTTGGATTAGTGAAATCGCGGGCATAGTGTCCTGGTCCTCCACAATTGTAGAAAATTAACTATCCTCGACCTCTACCAGGTCCTCCTCCACCTCATCCTCGTCCGCGCCCCTGAAATCTTGTCCCTGCCATCCCTGCATTCTGGTCAAGGGGCCGTGTCTCGACCCGAACCCTGTAGGCGGGAGTTCTATCCATCATCAATTCATAGCTCCTGTAAGTATGCTCCTCATGTCCTACCAACCTAAAAAAGCTGCAAAACAACTGTTACGGTGCTTGTACATACTTCTGTAGCAAGTGATAGTTATCCCTAACATGTTTTCCAGCTACCGGACATATAGCGCACCATAATGCAGGCCCCATGCTAGGCCTTGCTTGAGCTTCTAGCCTTAAAGGAATCGGTCCTCCTCTTGCAAGGTAATTCGCAAAGACTGGGAAATGGTCTTTATCATGACCCTGACTCTTGCATTTCAAGCACCATACCTCCTCCCATACCTCTAGTCGAACTGTCCTATCCTACTTTAGACTTTTCATCTCAAGGTACAAATTCTTCAGTTGCGCATGGATCTACTGAACTCCTATATTAGGATCTTGCATCGGAGTCTCATGTAGTCTCATGGCAATTTCCAAAGCCTCTGTGTGAATTGTTATCTTCTGTTGTGACAGCGCACTCCTTAAGTGTGGTAGTAGTGAGGCCACAAACCACTCACAATGCTGTCCATCTGTCAAATTCATGTTGGCTTCGCAGATTGTACATTTCAACCTTTGATCTAGTTCCCAAGGCATCTCACCTGGTTGCATCACGATCTCTTTGAATCCCACAATCGACTGTGCTTCAAATTTAGGCTTGCTAAATTCCCTATTTAGCACTGCTTGGATGTCTGCTACTCCGACATTTGGGTTATCGTTAGAGTACTTAATATACCAAGTTAGCACAAGATCTTGTAGAGTGCTAACCAATGTCGCCTTCTTTATATGATCATCTGTAACACGTTAAGCTTCCCATACAACCCTTACAATGAACCATAAATGGTCTGGGTCCTCATTTCCTAACCCTTTGAACAAAGCAAACTTCATTGTATTTTCCATACTGAACTACGGTGGAGGTGGAGGTGGTACGAGTGAAGTCAGAGGCAATGGTGGTGAAGTCAGAGGTGGTGTGGGTGGAGCTGGTATTCACAAGAATCCTTGCCTTATTAACTGAATAGCACTTCGTGGAGAAACCTTCGCTATCCCTTCTTCATCCCTTTGTGGAGGTGAAATCAAGGGGCTATACTCTAGATCCTTATTTCCTTCATTTCTGTAAAATTTTCTGCTTCGCGTAGTCCCAAACATCAAGGTAGCTGCATTACCCGGTTTTCACAGAAGAACATTTTAATCCAAGTATTCAAATATTTTACGTACTTACCTTGTAGTCCTTTTAAAAAGTGTCGCTCCACCTCACTATAGCTGACTGAGGTGTCAACCGCGAATTCAGTCACAAATCCTCCAATGGCACGGTTGAGCTAATGATAGACAGCGTGGGCGATCTTATCCTCTGATGCTTCCAACGTTCGCACTAGCTCTAGGGTCTGAACAATAGGATCGTCAAGTTTCCACCTTCCTTGGCTATCTGCTAGCTTCGCAATCCACTTGTATAGCTAAGTAGGGAAAGAACATAAAAAGATCTCGTGGATCTTTGTATAAAGGTACCGGTCCAACCACTATTCTTTTGTCAGTCGCAGGTTTTTGTTTTCCTGTGCGCGAATTCGTGGATCTTTCTATCCAACCAGTCTCCAATCTCTTTCTTAGTTGGATTCCAGTGATATGACATCACACGTCTCTTATGCAAATTCTAGTCCTGGCAATGTAACCATTTGTTGGCTTGAGGGGGCCTGACCCAGGTTTAGCGTTAATCAGCCAAACAAATCTCTACACTACTGGCCCTTCTAGCAACAGCCCGCAGAGTGCGAACCAAAGTCTCACCCGAAGCAGTATGGGTGGATGATGGAACCAAGTTTCCGCACCCTTAAGATGGTTGTGATGTTGTTTGATCTCTTCTATCCCTACCTTCGCACAGGTGATCTCATTCTAGGGCTTGTAAGACAAACCCTTTATTCTAGCCTTCAATATCTTTGTGAAAATATATGGTCTACCTTCACGTAGCCCTAACCTGTGGCTCGGGTACTTTCACGCTGCTATGGCAATGTACCATGCATATTCCCCAGTTACCCTAAGTGATTTGCTTATCTTTTCAAACACTTAAAGTTATCACCACATAAGTAGATATTTGTGATTACATTCAATTGTTCAATATAACTACAGTCATTCACGCATCATATAAGCATAATAAAGGAAATTCATACATAGGATATCCAAACACATTAATAGAACAAATACACAGAAATTGCAGAATAACTCCTTTTATTAATATCTTCCAAGTATTACAGACTTTGTTCACCCTACACACATAGCTGCAGGGGTCCGCGCACTCAGCTGCAGAATTCTACCCTAGGCATCTACGCACTCAGTTGCAGAGCCTCTACCTACGCTACAATCCAATACTTAGACATATTTCTCTAACGCTATGACTCTCTTACTTCTTCCATTTATCCCCCCTCCTTTTCTAACTGCTTAGAGCTTAACTTTTTTAAACAATCCCACGGTCTGCGGACCATGGGTAGATCTCTTACAACCGACTTTACTTTACAAAAATAAGGGTGGACTACCCTTTTTGACACATAATACCTCCGTAATCTGTGACCATAATATGCAGATTCTTTACAATAGTATTACAAAAACTTGACTTAAACATGGGCTTTTAGCCCAAAAACTGCCCTTAGGGGATCCCGCTCCCAACACTAAGCATCCTGAAAGATGGTTGCCCAAATTTAATCTTGATGATGGACTACCAGCTAAGGAACATCTCCATAACTATATGATGGCCATCAATTTAAATGGATTTGATGAAGAAGACTATGTCATCATATTATTTCCATATACTCTTATAGGATCAGCAGGATCCTGTACTTTTCGTTGCCTTCTTGCTCCATAACTAGTTGGGATATGTTCGAAGAAAAATTCCTAGCTAAGTTTTGATATGATAGAACCGCTCTCATTAATGAATTTTCTAATCTAAAGGATAAAACAGAAGAGAAAGTCAAAAATTTCAACTCCAGATTCAACAAACTACTCAATAAAATTCCAACTGTGTCGGCCCTTGGTGTTGAGATTCAAATTGGGTGGTACATATCTTCCATTCCTTCCAATATATCCCTTTTTGTAGATAGAGTGAATTTGGCCACATTGGCCGAGAACATGAAGGAAGCCATGTCTATAGAGAAACACATAATTTCTCTTAAAAAGAAAACCTCTCAAGAAGAAAGAAAATCTAAAAAAGTTACTTTTAGAAATGACTCTAAAAAGAAAGCCCCAAAAGATCCTTTTGATCTTGAAGGCCTTTAGAAAGTACTGAAAACCATGTCTAATGAATTGGTTGAAATGAAAAAACAGGTTGTTGAATCCTCTTCCACTAAAAAACATTTTAGATCTTTTAGGAGGAATTAGTCTTCTAGTTCTCAGCCACGATATACAATATCTAATGTTGATTCTGACTTAGAAGAAGAGGAAGAAGAAAATAGAATGACTGATGAAGAAACTGAAGAAGAAGAAGTAGTCGAACTAAATGGGATGTGGGACTTTATCGTTCCAAATGAAGAAGAATAAGAAGATTTTCCCGTTAGCACCAGAAGTAAAGGGTCTGCTCATATGACTTAGCCAAATCAAAAGCAAAAAACTCCAACTCCTGCTGTTAAGGAAAAAAATCAGCAAAAAGTCTTCTCCTAAGGCTACACAGCCAAATCCATCTTCATGAAATCTTCCATCTACATCAAAGAAACTGGTAGTTACTGATACCATGGAGTATAACATTGTGGAAGACATGAGGAACACTAGGGCCAATATTTCGCTACATGAACTTAGAAACTGAAGGAACATCAGAAATTTTGCTTAGAGAACTAAATGCAGTTCCTACTTTGCCCCTACCTACTGCTGTTGTATCTCAAGCTGCTAAAGGCATGGATAAACACCCCACTCTTTCAAACAAATCCGACCCTACAAATGCTATCCTAATCGGTGACAGATCTCTCTCACACACACATCCTTTCCTCTTAACCTATGAAATTTTCAATAGGAACCTTCAAAATTGTTTGATTGACTCAGGAGCCTCTTCTAATATAATGTTGACAACAGTCTGTGTTAAGCTAAACGTCACTCCTCAAAAGTCTGTTGTTCACTTAGGAAAACATGACTGAACCAAGGTAGAGGTCTTAGGGGAAATAAATTTAGTTAGCATTCGACTTTCCTCAAATCCCAAACTTTGTCAAATAATTGACATATTGGTCACTGATATTCATGAATTCTATGATCTAATTCTAAGTAGAGACTGGTTTGAGAAACTCCATGGATATTTTGCTAAAGATTTGTCTCACATGTGGTTTCCCCACAACGGAAAGCCAAATCAAATTCGAGTTGATCGAGAGAAACACCTAAACCATACATTGACTAAATTTGAAGGCGATAATGAGTCGGTAGCATTCAATAATAACATTTTTGGAAACTATTCAGCTAATTCATTTTTAGGGAACTTTAAAGAACATGAATCTCCATTTATAGACAATGTTGTCACCTCACAAATTGAAAATTTCTCACAGATAGATGCTTCCAAGTGTAAATATTTTGTAAATAAACCCATAGTTAACACTTTATTTTGGACTTTATACTTTGATGGTTCCAAATATAACGATGGTCCAGGTGTTGGTTGCATCTTAATTAGCCTAGAAGTAGGAAAAACCATGTTAGCTTGTAGATTAGAATTCGAATGTACAAATAATACTGCAGAATATGAGGCATTGGTTCAAGGATTATACAAAGAAATTGGCCTCAACATCGAATATCTACAGGTTTTTGGAGATTCAAAAATTGTCATTAAACAAGTAAGAAATACTATTCACTGCCTTTCTAGACATCTTAAGCATTATCAATCATTAGTCCAGGATCTTACATCACATTTTTTGGCATTTAATATTTCTCCTATACCTAGAATGAAAAATGCCAGTGCTGATCTGTTAGCTAATGTTACATCAAAACTCATATCATTTGAGGATTATAATCCTGATAGATTTTACATTGAATTACTTTTTTAGACCATCCATTCCAACAATGTCACTAATTGGCGAGTCTTCAATGATGATTATGATATTGTAAATTTTCTAACATCGGAGGGATCATGCGATGACCAAATCATAGATGAAAATGAAAATGACCTTCAGTTAAAGCAGAAGGCTGATGAAAATACAATACCTAAATCTGTAGTCAAATTAGAAGATCTTTATGATCTCAAAGACAGATTTAAGAAGGTAACTAATCCCCAAGTCGAAATATCAACCTTGATATTTGAATATTGAACCATAGAACTAATGACAAGGCTCAGAACATTAATGTAGGTCTCAGTCTATCCTCTGATGAAAGACCATCATTCATTCGATTGTTGAACAAGTACAAAGGTATATTTTCCTGGGAATATAATGATCTCAAAACTTATGATACCTCTGTCATACAACACACATTCCTATGATCTCTAATGTTAAAACAGTGTAGTAGAAACTAAGGAAAATTCACCAAAACCTCGAAAATCAAATCAAATCGGAGCTCAATAAACTCCTAAAGGATAGAATCATATTTCCTGTTCGGCATTCAAAATGGGTGTCCAATTTAGTTCATGTTAGAAAAAAGAATGGTGACATTTTCATATGCATAGATTTCAAAAATTTGAATAAAGCATGTCAGAAAGACAACTTTCCACTGCCAACCATGGAACAAGTACTGTAGTGAGTAGCTGGTTTTGAGCTCATGTCATTTCTTGGTAGATTTTCAGAATATAACCAAACCCTGGTTCATCCAAATTGTAGATTGAAAACCACATTCAAAACCAAATGGGGAACATATGCTTATCAAAAAATTCCTTTTGGTTTGATTAATGCAGGTGCCACATTTCAAAGAGATATGGATACATTCTTTAAAGGACTCATTAAAAACTCAATTCTTATTTATCTGGATGATATCACTGTCTATTCTAGGAAGAAAAGTAACCATTTGAATGACCTCAAGTAGATCTTTGAACGATGTAAAAAATATGGGATCTCGCTCAATCCAAAGAAGTCTTATTTTTCCTTAAACGGAGGTAAGATTTTAGGGTTTTTCGTATAAAAAAAGGGTATTTATATTGATCCAGAAACAATTAAGGAAATTGAAAAAATCCCCTTACCCCATAATAAGAAATCCATGCAGTCCTTCTTTGGTCAAATAAATTTTGTAAAAAGATTTGTCCTTGAATTTTCACAAAGAGTTTTACCTTTACAGTCTATAATTAAGAAAAAATTGGTTTTCAAGTGGGGTTACAATGAAAGAGAAGCATTTGATCTAATGAAACAAGCTATTATCAACGCTCCCTCCCTGACAACTCCCAAATTTTCCAATAATTTTATTTTGTATACATTTGCATCAGAAACATCATATGTTGTCATTTGACATAGCTCAACGATCAACAGATTGAAGCACAAATTTTGTTTTTTAGCTCAAATCTACAAGGTTCTGAGTTAAAGTACTCCTTTATGGAAAAACAAGCCTTTGCTATATTTAAATCAATAAAGCATTTCAGACAATTTCTCCTTAAAACTCACACCCAAATCATAGTTGCACTCCCAACAATAAGGCAATTACTAGTGCAAAGGGAAGTAGGAGAAAAAAAGGCCAACTGGGTAACTGCATTGCAAGAATATGATGCTGAAATTAGACCAGCTAAAATTGTTAGGGGTCAAGCTTTTTATAGAATGTTAGCTAGAGAATCCAATTTACCAACAGAAGAAGATTCAGGTGATGATATACAAATATTGGAGGTAAGCCTTAACGATATTGAATCTCAATATGCTAATCTCATATTTTATTTAAAAAATGGATATGCCCCTATGCAACTCAATTACGAAAGAAAAAGGGCTTTGAGACTAAAATAAAAGAAATACGAAATCATCAATGATCTTTTGTTTAGAAATAATTATGATTCTTTTTTACTAAGGTGCCTTGAAAAGTCTGATGTAGAAAAGGTTTTGTAGGAACTCCATGATGGACTAGCTAGTGGACATTTTGGAGGAGACATGACAACACATAAAATCCTACATGCTGGCTATTACTGGCCAACCTTGTTCAAAGATGCATACGAATACGTAAGGAAGTGAAAAACCTATCAAATAGCTGCTGGAAGACAAAGGAAACCTACATTTCCATTACAGCTGGTCAACATTAAACAACCATTTGAGAAATGGGGACTAGACATAATAGGTGAGATCATTCCTCACTCTTCAAAGAAACATAGATACATCCTTACATGAATTGATTACTTTACTAAATGAGTGGAAACAATTCCACTAAATGTAGCCAATTCTGAGAACCTCATCGAATCCATTGATCAATTTATCATTACTAGATTTGGTCTACCAACTTCCCTCATGTTTGACAATGCATCTTATTTCATAGGCAACACTATGACAAAATTTGCTCTCGAAATAGGTTTCAAACTTAAGTATTCTACTAACTATTATCCTCAAGGAAATGGTTTAGTAGAATCAACCAAAAAAAAAATCATTAGGATCATTAAAAAAACTATTGATCAGAGTCAAAGAAATTGGCATAAACCTCTAACATTTGATCTATGGGAAAATCAAATAACACAGAAGGCCTCAATATGCACTTCTCCATTTAATCTGGTCTATGGGAAAGAAGTTGTCCTTCCTACAAATATAACTATACCCTCTCTAGCCATGGTTTAATTTAATGAAGAAACACCTTCTTCTTCTTTGCAATTAAAGCAATCACAAATCCTCAAACTCGAAGAAGAAAGAGAGAAAGCCAAAATCATACATGCCCATCATCAACAGTTAGTTAAATCTTCCTTTGATACACATTCTGTAGGTCCAAAATCATTTCAACTTGGAGACCTTGTATTGAATTGGGATAAAGCTCATGAGGAAAAAGGTAAGTATACCAAATTCAAAAGAATGTGGCTTGGACCATTTCAGATTGCAAAACAAATCAGCCTATCAACGTTTCTATTGCAAGATTTATCCGGTAAGAGAGATTCCCTACCCGTGAATGGGTAGATTTTGAAGAAATATTTTCATAGGAAATAACCTCTTCTATCCCCTGTACATTATCGCCTTTACTTTTCCTAGGAAAATAACAATTAGTATAACTATTGGCCTCACAATAAAAATCTCTTGAAATATTTTAATTTTTTACTTTTATAAGTAGAGATTGTTAAGGAAGTAATTATAACATTTGAAAATTAACTAGGTTCTATCTCTCTGAAATTTGCTTGCTTCCACCAAAATTATTTATTCTTTGAGAAACCTCCAACTTTATAAAGAAACTTTTGTTCTACTATCAATTAAGAAAAATATCTTTAACAAAGTAAAGGCTCCTCACAAATAAGCATCTTCAACTCTATAATTGTCATCCATAACTCTTGAGTCAATGATCCTCCCCATCCAGTAAAATTTTCTCTTTTTAGAGTATAATTCTAAAATATACTGAAACTTAAAAGATAAGATGTCTCATCAAGAGCCTACTTGCCATGTTCATATGAAAATAATAGATTGACATTACCAATATTGCATACCAAAACAGGGTAATGGATTGAGATTATTTTAATCAAAAGACAAGGGGTTTCATCACAAGCCAGCTTGTACAGTTGAATTACAACCAGTGAATGGCATTGTCACTATTTTGCCACCAAACCAAGACAATGACTTTTAAGTAATATAAAGAAAAAAAAATTGCAAAAAAATAAACTGTTTAAAAAAATGAAAAAAAATAGGACAATGAGTATATGATTTTGAATTTATCTCTAAAAATTGCACTCTTATTTGGATGGGACACTGAATAATTTTTGGTTGAAAGGTAACCTTGTCGAGGCTATGGATGCCTGTTGGCAACAGAGGCTCTACCTATGACAAATGTGTACATCTAAAACCTGATTTGCATAAGCCCCCTACTTTGTCTTTAAACTAAGTAAAGACTAATATAGACAAAGGAATTTTCATTCTTAAGAGGATATCAGATGAATTGTAATTAGGTGAGTTTGTTTTTTCTATTCATAGAAATGTTACTTATCTTAAATTTCATAAAATTCTTATTTCTTGAATTATCTTTATTTTGAAAATTTTATAAATTTCAAAATTATCAAAGATAACTAGTTCTTCTAGTGAATCGCCAATTGTTGTATTGTTCATCAACCCCCCAATTTACTATATTAATTGTTAGTATTGTATTAATAAATGGGGACCCTTTAAATTTTTTTCAAAAAACTTAGCAAATAAAAGCTTTCCTTTTGAAATCATTCGAAATAAAACTTTGGATAAACAAAATATATCAAACCAAGTCACTTTGTGACTAGGCATTCTCGCTTTACCTCAAATCGTAGGATTCGGAGTAACAAAGGTTAGTCATAAGTCCGAATCTGTGAGACGTGATAAAAGACTCCCTTTAAAAAGACCAGAGGCAACATTGAACATTTTATAAAACTTAACGCTTACAATATTCCTTATACAATAAAGTGTTTATCGCAATCACATCATGAATTTTACAAAGGGCACAGACATGCAAACCATAAGAAAATGTGAAATTTGATGTGGTCCGGACCCGATGGAATATTAAAATTGTTATAAACTTCAATAAGGTCCAACATGTTGTAAATATCTATTTTAATGGAAGAATCCTCCACATTAATAAAACACTCTCGAAAGAGTAAAAGGTATGCTACTCATTGTGAATCATAAAATATCAAAGCAACTTTAATTTGGTCTACTCCCGATTTGTGATTTGCGATCTTTCTGATATTGCGATTTACGATCTTTCCGATATTGCAATTTGCGATCTTTCTGATATTACGATTTGGGATCTTTCCAATATTGCAATTTGCGATTTGCGATATTACGAATCATTGCAATTGCACGATCGATATCATGCATAACACAAACTAATTTGAAATATCATTTTAAAACTTGTGATGTGATATTTTGATGAGTCATGAAGGAAATTACGCGTAAGCCTTAATGCATAGTTAATGAGGTTTAGATTGCATTTATTCTTTTAACAGCTTGAGAAGATGGATATTTTTTTATCCATTTTTGAAATAAAATCTCCATCCTTATGTTATTTTAGAATTTACTATGCTAATTGTGTTTCTGTTTGTATTTTCCACTCTATGTTTTTATCATGTTTTCTCCATTGCCCAAATTTCAAGGAAATTTCGAAGAAGATAGCGTTCGCAAAAATGGCTGAGAAAGGAAAAAATACTATAGAGGCTACTTCATCTAAGGATTTAGACATGCTTCCACTCTTCTCCGATACCACATACAGTGAGGATGGAGGGACTACAACATGGGAGGCCATGTATAACTTACTGGAGGAAGAAGACCCAAAGATCCTAGAAACCAAAGGAACAACAGATGCCGAGGAAAGTTTTGATGCTTCCTATTTCGAAGCAGCATGTTATTACTTGCACAGGATAGCTGCAAGGCTGAAAATATTACCATACATGGATATGATAAGATGATTTATTGATAATGTGGATATTTCAGATAGAACCTTTAGAAATTCCAAGCATGAAGTCATGGGGTCATTTGAACCACACAATTTACGCCAATTGTACTATCACCCAGAGCCACAGAATATCTATGATAAATACTTTATTGAGAATTTTTCCAAAGAAAATGAAGACTCGATGGACATCATGCGGAATTGGAGATCTGGCTCCAGCAAGTTCAGGTGGGAGAAAACTAGTATGTCCTCAATTGCACCCCTGTTAGCCCCACATAATTTTGCAGCTGCAATGTTATGTAAGCTATTTGGAAAAGATGATACCACCAAGTTTTATATCAAATGGGTTCCATTGATTCATGTGGTTGTTAATTCTATAATCATGAAATGGAGTAATATTTTGTTGGACAATTTGGCTATGGCCATTAGGGAATACAGGGGCAATCAAATTTTCTAAACTCAGGTTATCCCTCCCTTTTCTGTGAGTGCTTATGTCATGGATGCTATATGTTTTTTTCTCACATTTTCCAAACATGGGATGGAAATGGACTTTAAAGGATCTTGCTCCCATCCATGTTTATCATAAAGTTTTGTGGGAATCATAGTTTAGCTCCCATTTTTATAAAATTAGTCATGGCGTTATGTTGCCAATTTACCACACCATTTTTTATAAGAAATCCCCCAGGATATTAGAGGAAGAAAAGACAGACATCTTGATGGTTGCAAGATGGTTTGGTGTGGAATTATTTACTTATATCAAAGTATTTTAGAGTGTTATAGCTCTGCATGTTCATCCATATTATGTTTTAGATAAATTATTGGCAAGAGATATTGCTTACCAAATAATGGGGGATGGTATAACCAAAACCCTTAAAGAACAGAAGAATTCCATCTGGCTGACCTTCCCAGTGCAATGTGGTGCTTTTACATTACATTATTATGGGCATGCGGTAAAACATATGCAGAGCATCACTTCCCTAAATCTAGCCACTTTGCAAGGTAGACAGTATGACCCTGATAAGGTAGCCAAAAACTTCACTACTATGGTCAAAATCAAGCAGTTTGTTCATGAGGATGATGAGTTTGATGACCTCTTTGAGCAAGCTACGACATTTTCACAGGTTCTACATTTAGTATCAATAAAGCTACACCTAGGAGACCTCAATGGCTTCCACCTCTACAGAAATAGAAGGCTAACAAAGGTCCCTTTGGACCTATTACGGATTGAACAAATAAGAGAACCTACTCCTAGTGTAAGCATGGAGGAAATTTCCAAGCACAATTGTGATGAGGAATCTCAAGAGAAGTCAGTTCAAGATTTAGAAGACTATGAACAACAATCTCATAATAAGGAAGGAAGCCCCGAGGAAGACCCTGAATAGGACACAGAGAAAAATGCAGAAGAAACAACTGAAAGGCCTCAACTGAAGAACACATAGAGACTGGTTCCACATAGGTTCAAACAGAAAAGATCATAGTTGTTGATCAAGACAAAGAATGGGAGCAATTCAATAAAAAGCTCCAAGTACTGCAGGTAGAGACAATTCTTGAAGGAACTTTTGGATTCCAGACTCCAAACACACTCAACAGTTTATAAATCGAAAAACAACAATACAAGTAATTATAACCACTCAAGATATTGAAGTCATTCCAGGTCACCCAACTTCAGAAATTGTTTTAAAGATTGAGGAAATATCACCACTGGACATATTCTACAACCCAACACAGAAGGCTGTAGTAAAAAGGAAAAGGAAGAAAATAAAATTGGATATATCGGCAACAAAAACTCTTGGAAGTGAACCAATGGAGGTAGTATGGAAAAGACACCCCCATTGATGCATCATAAAATATTACAAAGCTATTACAATTTTCAGGCACCTATGCAACTGCAACAATTGATAAGGCAGCAAAAGTTTGACTTTTTCTTAAAGAAAAAGAAGAAACAATTTAGGTGCTTGAACAACAACTTGAGGAAGAAAGGCAGAAAACCAACAGACAAGTGGAAATGCAAATGGCACAAATTCAACAAGATTTTGAGCAAATGAGAGTACAACATCAAACAAACATTGTAGAGAAGCACTAACAGATTCACCAAATGCATGCTATAATGGATAAATTAAAAGACAATCCTCAAACAGATGAATTCATTAAAGAGGCACTTGAATTAAATTCTCTATTGTCATAGCAGCAAGAAATGTTTTTCCAAAGAATCTCATCAATCAATCCCTATTGTGAAACAAGTGATAAATTAACCAATCAAGTGGTAGATCAGAGATTAGAATATGAAGAGATCTATAAGAGTATTTTAGATTTTATTTCTTAGTAGGAATTTGAAGAAGGAAGAAACGTTGATCTGCTAAAGATCGAGGAGTCCCACAAGGATATCTTATTCGCAGATTGGGACATACAATTAAAGCAAGCAGAAAGGGCAACAACAAGAGCAACTAGTACAACTAACAATATAATTGAGGCCATGAATGAAAACCTTCACACTTCTAATCTTATCAAAAAATGCAGGCCAGAAGCTCTCCCAAACATCAAATAGTTAGAAAACCAGTGGAAAGAGACTACCAAAACAAATGCAGAGGAAATCAAACAACTTTCTAAGCTTGACTGGGAAACCTACTGGTGGTTTTTGGTGAAACCACACAGTCAATGGATGACTCTACGTTGTTTAACCAATTTTGCTCAAAAGATGGTGCCACCTCTCACTGATGTTGTATTCACGGGACAATTGAGATCTAGAATTGGCCAGCCACCCCAGGTGAAGCCAATGATTTACATTTGCAAACTCAAGGACCGAATGGAAGAATAGGACCATTCAATTTGAAGAAGCTTGTCATCATTTTATTTTCTATTTTAGTTTTATTTTACTTATTCCGAGGAAGTTTGTTTGAAACCTCCTCAGCTTTTTATGTAATAATATATTTTTTGATACATAATTTTTGCTATTTAAAACCCTCTCATGCATTTAGAGAAGGGTTCGTAATTTTATTAAAAACACTTTGAAAAGGATTGCACTTCTGTACTTTTGTGACTATTTTGATGAGATAATTGGAACAAGATCTTGATTTTCTTAGAGATTGAAGCATACTCTATTGAATTTGCATTTATGTACTCTTGGAGTATATTTAGTTGAAAAGAAGCGGATCAATATTGCTGACCTCATGAGTAGGACCTTTCATATCTGGTACTTCTATCTTTATGATTGTGTTTTGTGTATGAATTAGCAGTAATTTTTCTTATATACTGTTATGTATGAAATGTGAGTTATAGTTTGACATTAAAGCACTTTTGTTAAATGTTTCAACTGTAATTCCTTATTGAATACATGAGCAATTGATATATGTGATATAGTTTCCACAACTATTTTTCCTAACTATTTAGTCAAAATAATTATCACTAACGATTTCTTATCTTATAGCAATTGAATGATCTTTATTACCTTTTTCTTTAAGATATCTTTGTAGATCGCATAAGTTAAGTTATTCTCGGGTATATTGATAATGTTAGAATAGATAGATGCATGTGTTTTACTAGTTAGATAGATCATTTTTAAATCATTACACTTCATATCTTATATCAAACAAACATCATCATCATATCAATTCTTGCTGGGAAACTAGTCCCATTATCCCTAGTTGGAGCCACCACACCAAACAGAAAAGGAGTTGCTTAGAAGGTCTGGACCGGGTGGTTATCCCCCATGTTTTTGTAACATAATTCCGGGGCTTCAACAATATGCCCCTAATAATTTTCCCAAGCTTCCTTGTCTCAAATCATTAGTCAATGATATGTTTCCTAAGTTTAACATACCTAAGGGCCAAGTTAGCTTACTTGATTCAGCCAAGAGACTTAAATCGTTGCGCACAAATCACCATTGTATTTTGCGTGATCATTATGGTCATTATTCCCATTGTTTCCCTCGTCTCGACAAATTTCACGACTGCCTCCATGTGATTTTTGAATTCGAGGTCACTTGTAGTGGATCATACACTCCTCTACCTCTTGATTCTCGTACCACTAGTACACCAGAATAGGGGGACTCTGGTCCCACCATCATGGTCCCTCCCCCCGATGTTGAGATGACGGACTCCATGGTCCATATCCTTTACCTATCATCATCCTTGAGATCTTCGTAGGGAAACCTCTCTGAGGTTCCCACATGCGCTTCTGTTGAACCTCCCTCATTGGAAACCTAGGTCTCAACATCGGTAGATCTTCCATCTACTAGCTCATCCTCTACCATTTAAGATGATGTGTATGTGAACCTTCTTTCTCAGGATGATGCACCAGGTGCTATCATCGCATCATATAGTCAATCTTCTTCCCATCCACCAGTCTTCCATTTCGATGAGGACATCATGGAAGCCATGACTAACCCTGATTACCCTTGGGATGATATGCACCATTATGTTTACTTCCTTCCATATTTGCAAACCTAGAAGTTTCCCCCCCATCTCACTTGTGATGATCGATGACGTATCCGATACTAGGCCCCTCACTATCTTCTCATTGGAGATGACCTTTATCATCGCAGTTTTGATTGTATCCTTTTTCATTGTCTCACTCATCATTATGGCTAGGACCTTACATCATTCATAAGGACTTAGGCAAGGGGGAATATCTCTTAGAGGATTTCAAAGGCTAACTTCTTCCTAATACTTGCAATGCACTCTACCATAAGAAATTTTACCCATAGCATATCCCATTGATTTGCGTGTATTTATTTATGTCATCCATTTAGGTAGGTTGCATCATCTCATTTGTTGTCTTTTTCACCTTTCAGATGGATCCGTCATCCACAATGTATATCGGTTATGCTGATGGTGCGAGTCGCTTCTTTAGGAATTAGCCTCGGCATCATGGGCCATTTTCACCCCCTTGCATATGTTAGTCCATTCTAATAGCGTGTGCATTGGATTTAATACCAATAACCAGGTTGAATATGATGTAGTGATAGGTTTGTTAGTCGATGGCCTTGCTCATCACATCCTTCATCTTCATGTTCATTTAGATTCCTTGATGCTTGTCATGCAATTTAATGGTGTGTATCATGTGCATAACCAAGTCCTATTTAAAAAATATTTATGTGATAAGCTTTTGGTACATGAATTTGAAACCATTACTTTTAGTCATTTTCCTAGAGCCCAAAATAACTATGTAGATACCATTGCAAACAAAATTCTAGATTGGAATTTATCACATGTATACCATAGAAGACAACCATAACCACAACAAATTGTGAAACACAATTGTCATATAAATGATGCATAACCACATTATGTATCAACATATAAAAATAAATGTGTTTGGAGTCTACCACTCTAAATACATCTGGTATGCCCATAACATACTGGGCGGCACATATGGCCCTACATCTCCTTATCATCATTTGGAGGATCTGGTGCCAAGTTGGGCCAAGATGCTTGAATCCCTTTTTTGAGCACTTGGAACACAATGGCGCTCCACAAACTCCTCCTGGTAGGGGGTATCATTCCCACCTTTGGATACGAGATCAGTCCCCTCCATCACATATGCTTGCGGGAAGTATCCCATGCTTGGGGGCATGATGGTTTTCCCCTAGCCATCTTCTCAATTGATTAACATATGTCTCGGCGTAAATCCCACTGGATCTAGGTATGGTCGATTATCCTTCCATTCCTTGGATAGTTTGTCCTCCCGACCTCTCTGGAAAGCCATATTCACATTGCATATTGTAGATGTTTGATACCATATCTTCAAATATTATACTCTATGTCATACCACCTTTACCACATTGTCCCCATGTTTGACTTAGTGGGTGAGGATGATTCTAGACCTCCTCTAGTAGTTCATTCTCATTTTCCTCTTCCCCTAATTCTTCACCATGAACCATCGTTCCAAGAAGCATTAAGGCCATCTATATATGAGTAAAGCTGCCTACCTGAAAGTTTCAGATCCTGATTTCGATAGCCAGTTTGTCCACTACAACATCCACAATATTTAGGGACTTTTCCTCCTCTCCAAATTAACCAAAGCTCAATGCGCAAGTGAATTAAATTGCAGGGAAAACACCCTTTTATAGGAAAACTCTTAGTTTTTATGTCACCCATTGTGACAAAATCGTAGCTCGGTTTGATGAACCGTTAGCACCGTTGGAACTTTCTCATCAAGAAATATAATGGTTCTCTGTTTGTTATTGATGATTTGACACTTCACCTAGAAGCCATTTTTCCAAGAAGGGTCACTTCGTTGCGTCTCCAAATCAAATTTATTCATATGTGACGCTTGTACTTTGGGGCCCACCTTCTCTTGGCACTTGTCATCTCATGTGTCAATTTTCGCCATGAGAAACCATAATTTTCTCATGTTTTCATGGTCCGCACTGAGCCTATTCTGTGTGGCAGCATCATCGAGTCACCCTTGTTTAGAGCATCCACGATGAGTCACATTTGCATCCATGGAGTTTGTTTCATGTCCCATTAATTCATATCATGGTATTCCATCCATATTTTCATACCTTTCATCCCATGTTGCCCATTTTGGCCTTCAATAGTACTGTCCAACATCCCCTTCGGAGTCGAGTTAGTCACTGCCAGGTCAACCATGCACTTTATGCTCTGACAAAGGAAGTCATTTGTTTGTCCCTCAGTCTTGTTTTCCCCATTTTCCCTGATGTCTATCCATCAGTCACATTAATGTTTTTCCTCATGTCTTAGTTGAGGATCCTTATCGCCTCACCTATGGCGAGCCCTATTTTGTCGACATCAACACATCTATTCTAGAAGAATGGCCTATAGGGCAGTGTATCTTGGTTCCCGATTCCACTATTGTTTGGTGCCTCGGATCAAGAAAAGGGAATCATCATTGCCCTTTGACTTGGTTTTTTCATGCTCTCGATTCATACACTTGATGGTCTAGTGATGCAACAGACTGTACTAGTGATTCCATGGTGTGTGAGATGTTTCAAACCTCATGAGAGGGTGGCCCTTCAGGTAGACCCCCACATGCCCGGATGACTTCATATTATGCTACAACCTTAGATGTAGTTCCACAGATTTAATGGGTTCAGTTGTTGCCACTTGCAGTGCTTAGAGAATGCATGTCTTCTTCAGATGATCCATTTAGTTTTGCAGAGCCCTCTCCTATTCAGCTGGGCTTCTTTAGTTGTTATACCATCCCTCCCACCCATTTTTTGAGGGAAGGGCCATTATTTATCATGTACTCAAATGCTATTGTATTCAGTCCTGGCTCATGTTTTTACTGGTGAATTATGTATATGGGATACATGTATAATTTTCTAGCTCATTTATGCTAGCACGTCATGTACCATTCAACATGTACTTTAGTGCTCAATTTCAATTTGTTGGGTGCACCATTATTATTTGTACTCAGTTATCTCAGTGGGTATGGGTATGCCTCCCCCGCCTCATTTGATATTAGGTACCACAAAATAAAAGGAGACTTACTTCAGTTAGTTAGTCTCGACCGTCAGTCACTATCCACTTACGATTCAGCTCCATTGGTCTCTCTCTCTTTGGCTCCCCTTCAATGTCTAGTGATTGTGTCCTTACAACATACTCCAGTCATACGTTTTTCTCCTAACACTCATACATTGGGGGGAAATTTGTTATCACCAAAAATTTATCATCTAGCCATAACCTACTATATGGATCGAAGTACACCATGTAGGGCAAATTTTACTAGTAAAATTGCTTTCACTATAAGAAATTACTTAATAAACCACATTTGTGAAGTTATTTCTAGTTAAATACATGAAGAATAATTAAATAAATCATTATTTATTTAATTATCTTCTAGGAACAATTAATTAAACCATTTTTTAACTAATATTCCTTGTCATATTTTACCCAATCAGGAGAAATAATTAGATAAATCATTATTTTTCTTATTTTTCTCTAGGAATAATTGACTAATCATTATTTAGTTATTATTCCTTGTCAAGTTTGACTAAAGCCTCTAGGAATACTTAAACAAATCATTATTTGTTTATTATTCCTTAACCACATTCCTTGAGATGATAAATAAATCATTTATTTATTTATTATTTCTAAATAAAAGTATTTAACCAATTTAAATACTTTCCCCTCCAACCAAATATAATAAAATATTCCAAACGGTTGATTTTAGATTTTGGTTAATAATATTATATTATTTTCCATTATTCAGAAATAACCCAATATTTTTCTATAAATTGGAGGGTATTACATCCATTCTTCACTTTTGATCATTTTCATTGTTGCACTTACTATTGCATCTCTGATTATTATCACTGTCACTCACATTTGCCTTTTTCTTTTGAGTTCCCATTGAGCTCAAACATTTTGTTTGTTGGGTTTACACATTGTAGAGAAGAGAGAGAATCTACAAAGCTAAAGACATTGAGGATAGCCAAGAACCCATCCCACATAGGGGGGTTGGTAACATTATTTGTTCTCTTCACATGTGTCATCTAATAACACATATTCTTTATATCTAGTTTCCATAGGATTATTGGAGTTATTTGTGCTTATTTTCTTATTCCATTTTGCTCTTTAACTATTTATGTTGCGTAGATCAGGACTTTGATAGGTTTTGTTTTTATCATTTGCTGCAGATCCACACTGTTTTACACCCATTTTTACTATTAAGGTTGTTTGTCATCCACAGTCTCAAGTGGTTTCTTTTCGTACACATTCAAGATGAACTCTACATAACATTGATCTAGGCGCAAGAGTTTTAGATGAAGATCTAGAAGTTGGAGGTGATCTTGAGGGAGTGTGACTCTTGGAATGGCCTTTATATTTAGGTTCAAATCTTTTTTCCGTTCATAGTTAGTGCCCTCCTTCCAGGGACAGAAATGTTGAAGGCTTGAAATGTCCTTGCCTCAATGTCAGGGAGACCAATCGGGAACTTGAATACTGTTCCTTTTCCATTTGGGATAACCATTATGACTAGGGATATAGGGACCAATTTCTTGTTCAAATATATGATGGGGTTTGAGGTGTGATATAGATGGAGCGAAAGTGATTTGATAGAATAAACACAAATGAAAATAAATAAATCTATATCTATCTATCTAATTCCCAAGATATAAGTGACTTTTCATATGCAATTTTATAAATATTTCTTTATAAATGAATGACAATATAGATTATCAAACATTTAAAAGAGTTAAAATGAATTGAAGATAATTAAATTTATTAAATAGATAATCAATTTAATTGCTAAGCACATATAGCATAAAAATTATACCATTTCATACATACAAATAAAGATAACAATTAATACATTTTTCAATAGTGAAACAATGCTTAATTGGGCTATGATATTGCATATAATAAAATAGTAATAAAAATTGACTGAATTTCAATCATAAAACATTTCATCAATACAAAGATAATAGTACCACATATATCAGTGCTCTGCTCATGGAAGAAGACAATATCTGGCCCAACCTTTCTATTAAAATTATCAAATAAGTACATAAGTGAAAGTTCCTTGAGTCTTCTTACAAAAATTTTGAACCCCCTTCTCTAAAGAGTATTTATAAATAAAAGTTATACTATCAAAATAGAAAATGCATATTTTGCTGAGGAGGTTAAAACAAAAACTCCTTAAAATAGGAAACAGAAAGACAAAAATAGCTTTAGTTTTAACAAGAAACTAAATATGGGAGGCTGACTGCTCTCTTATTTGCTCTCGTAACCTGTAAATAGCCTCCATCGACTTCAATTTTAGGTGATGAGCTAGTCTAATCCGCATCTGTCCCGCAAATAAGGCATCTGAAAGAGATGGGGGCATATATTCAGTTGCATTAACAAGGCTACAAAGAGCTAACCATTGACCATAGGGCTTTACCAACAACTGTTGGTGATATTCAAGATTTAACTTAAATAATTTCTTGATGCTATCTTCTTTTTCCTTTGATTTGTTGATCAGGGATCAATATTTTAGCTAAAAAATGAAGTGCTCAGAATTGCTTCAGACCTGAGTGAATGGATAGAGTTCATCTCTAGGATTCCAGTGCCATGAATGGTTCAAAAAACTGACATCATATGAAAAAGTTAGAGCTTCTGAAAGTTTGGTTAAAAAAAGCCCCGCGGGGCCAGTCCCCACCCCATGCGACCAAGCGCCCAAACTAGGAGCTAGGTGCCAACTGTTAAGTAGGATTAGTGCGCCACTAATCATTTTAGAATTTAATTAATTAGTAATTAAGTTGTCAGAATTTATGGTGGAGCCACTAAATCCAAAACCGCCACCAAAGTTGGCGAACTTAACTGGAGTCTCTCCATATTTAGTCTAGGAAAAACTGTTTGAGCCATAACTTACTCAATTCTTAGCCAAATTTCAAAAGTGAATAGTAATTTTTGGCTAATTGGCATGCTAGGAACTCATTGGAGTAGGTTGCAGAGGCAAAAGAGGTCATATATAGGTGTTTTTTTGTCATTGAATATTTTTGAAGCATAGGGCCACCAGGTGTTGGAGGCCATTACTAGAGCAGCTGGTAGCCATATTGAGTAAAAAAAAAAGTCATTTTTGGCTAATTGGCATGCTTGAAATTCATTTGAATATATTTCAGAGGTAGAAGAGGTCATCTACAGGTGTTTTTGGTCACTTGAATATTTCTGAAGCCTAGGGCCACAAGATGTTGGAGGCCATTCCTAGAGAAGCTGGTAACGAAATTGAGTAAACAAATAGTCATTTTTTATTTATTTGAATGTTTTAAACTCATTGGAATAGGTTCCAAGAGAATTTGATGCATGTAACAACAATTTGAGCACTATTGAAGATAATACAAAGTCCCACACCATGAAGCCGGACCAAGGAGATGTAGCCTAAGAGGGGTGAACTCCTTCAACAAAAATTTGTGTATTGAGATCTAATATTTGTGCTTGATGTGTTTTTATATGCTGTTGTTTAGCCACTTAAATTCATGCTTTTAAGTTCATGAAAAACACTAAATTTCACCAAGTTTGATGAATTGACAATCACATGCTCATGGATAAACTCTTTATGGATAAGCAAACCAATGCAAAGAAAATTTTATATATGGAAATCATACTAGCACATCATTAACTAACAATAAATTTGAGATCAAGCTGGTATCAAAGCAAGAGGTTGCTTGCTTAATTTTATTGAAGGGTTTAATAGTTGAAATTGTTGTTATGATTACAAGGTTGAAGTTGCAGAGAGGAGAAGGGAAGCTATGGATAGATAGTCCTGAGATTAGGACAAGAAGTAAGAAGGCTGAGAAAGCACCATCCTCACCCAAAGGACCTCTCAAGGAATCACCTGAATCACCTCAAGTTTCATCTCCAACACTTGAGATAGAAGAGGCACAGATTGCACAAGAGGCTGAAGTGATTGAAGAGGTACAATCAGTACAAATTTATGAGCCTGAGTCCATAGCCATTATGTATGGAGAATGAGAGCATGAAGGTCCCTCTTCAGAAGAGGAAGAATTCAAGAAATATTTTTATATTTTGAATAAGATGGTAAAAGTCCTTTATGAAGAGAGGAACACCAGAATGGTTGGAGAGAGTTCTAAACCTCTACATGGAGAAAGAAGCTCAGAGAACAAAAAAGATGAAAAGAAGGATTCCAAAGGGAATAGTGGAAAGCCACCTCCATCTACACCATCCTAATAATCTTCCTCATCATCTTCACCATCTCACATAGCATCATCCTCCTATCTATACTCATTCCAAAACCCTAAAAGGAAAAAATACATTATTGAAATTGGACATAAAATTCAAACTTCCCATGTACAATGGAGAAGTGAATGCAGAAAAGTTGGACAATTGGATTCAATAGTTGGAGGTATATTGCAGAATTCAGAACCTTCAAGAAGTTGACATAAAGATCCAGTTGGCTCCACTGAGACTAGAAGGAGCTACACTAGTTCGGTGGGAAGCAAGGGCTCAAGAGGAAATGCAAATCCATGGTAAGATATCCATTTCTTGGGTTGAATTTGTTTCTGCAATTAAAAGACAGTTTTATCCTTTAGCCCATCTACAAAAAGCCATTATGAGTTGGCAAAACTTTAGGCAACTTAAAGGCCAAACAGTCCAATATTATACACAGGAGTTTAGGAAAAAGGCTTTGTTATTAGGAGTAAACTCGAATTTAGAAGACACACTCTTGAAATATATTGGAGGTTTACATTCCTATTTGTAGCACACTATCCTTATGTTTAATCCAAGCAACTTGGATGAAGTATGTGTGCAAGCCACACATCTTGAGGCAAGGGGCAAAATATATAGAGGAGAAATGTGAAAGTGAGGGTAAGGGAAAAGAGAGGGGAGGAAAATGGAAGGGAAAGAAGAATGCAAGTACAAAAAAAAGAGAAGGAAAAACTCACATGCAAAAATTGTTCAAAGATAGGCCATGAAGAAGACCATTGTTGGCAACTTCATCTAGAATTAAAACCAGATAGATTGAAAGCCAAAGATAAGGGAAAAATTGTTTCTATAGCTGAAAAAGACTTAGGGTCAGATTCGGGAGATGAGACAAAAATTACAGCTATGGGTTTGAAAGGTCAACATGTTGAAAGCACTAGTTCCTCAAATAGTCACAACAACAATCCAAATGAAGACAAAAGGGAAGAGTTTCTCACTGTTACAGTAATATCAAATCATACCAATATTGATGCACTCTTTCATAGTGGATCACAAGCAAACCTGATTTCAGAAGACTTAGTTAAAGAGCTTAAAATTGAAACCATACTGCATCGTAAACCATACCCTTTGGGTTGGATAGTTAAGGATGCTAATTTACATGTTTCAAGGAAATGCATTTTTAGTTTTGTTATTACTGCAAACTTTGTTGATGAAGTCAAGTTAGACGTGGTTCCACTTGACATTTCTAAAATTATCTTGGGAAGTCCATATTTGTATGACAGGAAAGCGGTGTTTCATCGCTATGAGCACAAATATCATTTACTTAAAGATGGGGTGAAGTATATTGTGAGAGATCATCGCAAGAAACTGAGCATTTCTTTAGTTAATTCGTGGCAAATGAAGAAGCTAGTGAATGCAAGTCAAAACTTGACATTGTTGATGATCAAATAAAGAGATGTTTTGAATCATACCTTTCATAAAGATGGTTATATTTTTAATGAGTTGTTTCAGAATGATAACAGGTTGCCTTTGAAAGAATGTGAAAAACATTTACAGTAGCCAACATTGGTGTTGAGCGGTGTTGAAAACAAGATGTCGGTGCAAGAAGTTGCAAAGGTCAAAGAGAAGAGGACAAAGAAGCTTGGAAACTAAGGCATGGGTTTCAAAAATGTTCAATTCTGGTTTACAAAAGGCACATTACAATGGCGAAGAAACTTGGGCAAAATTCGACTCAAGTACAAGGCAAAAACAGCTAAACATTGCCATAGAGACAAAGTGCAAGGTGAGAAAGATTCCAAGTTTCCTTTGATTTTTGACCAACGTAGGAACAAGATGTTTTCTAAAAAATTAGATTTTTTTTCTACAAATTCAGAAATATTGCAGCATGACGGTGTCAAAGACAACAATAGATGGTTGTCGGAATCGAGGAAAAAATTGACTTTTTATGAAAAGCTCCAAATGATGAAATTAGGAAAATTTCAATGGATAAAGACTAGAAGGATGAGGGAACATTCTTCTCATCAACATAATCAATGATCAAGAGAGCTTTTGGGGTCCAAAAGGTTTCTAGTGGGGAGGAATGATTCGGGATTAGTATTTTAGCTAAAACATGAAAGCACTGAAAATTTCTTCAGACATGAATGAATGGATAGAGTTTGTCTCCAGGATTGCAATGCCATGAATGGTTTAAAAAACCAAAATCATATGAAAAAGTTAGAGCTTTTGAAAGTTTGGTAAAAAAAAGCCCAGCGGGGCCAGCCCCCACCCCATGTGAACAAGCGCTTGAACCAGGAGTTAGGGGCCAACTATTAAGCAGGAATAGTGCGCCACTAATCAATTTAGAATTTAATTATTTCGTAATTAAGTTGGAAAAATTTATGGTGGAGCCACTAAACCCGGAACCGCCACCAAACTTGGCCGACTTAACTAGAGTCTCCCCAGATTTAGTAGAAGTTTTCTAGGAAAACATGTTTGAGCCATAACTTACTCAATTCTCAGCTAAGTTTCAAAAATGAATAGTCAATTTTGACTAATTGGCATGATAGGAACTGTTTGGATTAGGTTTTAGAGGTACAATAGGTCATCCATAAGTCTTTTTGGTCACTTGAAGATTTTTGAAGCCTAGGGCCACCAGGCGTTGGAGGCCATTACTAGAGCAGCTGGTAACCAAATTGAGTAAAAAAATAGTCATTTTTGGCTAATCAGCATGCTTGGAATTCATTGGACTAGGTTTAAAAGGCAGAAGAGGTCATCTATAGGTGTTTTTTTATCACTTGAAGATTTTTGAAGCTAAGGGCCACCAGGTGTTGGAGGCCATTCCCAGAGAAACTGGTAACTAGATTGAGCAAACAAAAGTCATTTATGATAGATTTGAATGTTTTAAACTCATTGGAATAGGTTCCAAGAGCATTGGATTCATGTAACAACAATTTGAGAACTATTGAAGCTAATACAAAGGCCCACACTATGAAGCTGGACCAAGGAGATGCAACCCAGGAGGGGTGAACTCTTTCAACAAAAAATTGTGTATTGAGCTCTATTATTTGTGCTTGATGTGTTTTTATATGTTGTTGTTTAGCCATTTAAATTCATGCTTTTAAGTTCATGCAAAACACTAAATTTCACCAAGTTAGATGAATTGACAATCACATGCTCATGGATAAACTCTTTATGGATAAGCAAACCAATGCAAAGAAAATTTTATATCTGGAAATGATACTAGCACAACATTAACTAGAAATAAATTTAAGATAATTTGTTATGCCAATACTCTATGAGTTTTTGAGTATCTGACAGGTATTCTCCTAGGCACTTAGTAATAAGATTAGCATCTGTTAGACTTTCTCTAAAAAATTTGGTAACCTGGCCTGCTAGGTCTCTTTCTCTGTAGATTGTTTCTTCAGCCTGCTTTAATCTAATATCCTAATCTTTGAAGATAATATCCTTGTATGACTCTTATAGTTTGAAATATTTTATTTCATTCCCTCTGTACTATCCTGCCAAATGATGAAGTTAGAAATCTTGTTGTTGATATATTCATAGTATGTTCTTAATTCATACATTTGATCAATTAATGAGTCACTACTTTTATGGAAGTCATTGATGTTCTTCAATTTCTTACAGAAGTTCACCTGTTGTTGAGTGAGGAGAACATTGATATCTCTGGCTTATTTTCTAAATCCTTCAATATCAATGTCCTTTTGTATCTGAGATATTTTAAGTTGAAGCTGATCAATCTGTGCATTTTGGCTCTGAATATCAACTTCGTTTTGAACTTTCAATTGATTAAACTCAGTTTGTAACTTTGACTACTTGAGTTGCCAATCCTGCTCAATATCATGTCTTGAATTAAGTAGTGTTTGTTCTAGCTGCAAGAATTTTTAATCTTTCTCTTTAACCAATTGTTGAACCTCAATAGCTTTGAAAATGGTGGCTGTATCATAGGCTACTTCATATTGATAAATCATAAAACGAATTAGCTTGGTAATATGTCCATACCACATCTAATGGGACACTTTTGAGAATAATTTCTTGACAATGTTCCATTCCCCTTTTTTTCTTTTGTCGACTAATGGAAACACGATGTTCAGGATTGTAGAAAATATCAATAGGTGGAATTTATTCCACTCTGAGAACAATCTCGGAGGTCGAGACTACTGGGATAAGTTCTTTATCCATCATTTGACTTGATGAATCATTCACAGGAGACTTTGTCTTGCTGGCTACATGAGTCTTATCTCTCTCCATTGAAGCTAAATCATGCACTTCCTTCTCCTCTGTGTTATCTAACTCCTTGTTGAATTGATCCCACACTTTATTGAGCTCGCTAGTAGATAGGAACTCTTCTATTTGTTTCTTTGAAAGTGCAGTAGTGGGTATATTTTTTGTTTCCTTTGTAGACAACGACACAAGCTTTCTTGTAGGAAACTCTGGTTGTAAACAAATCAGGTATTCAGAAGGCAGTTTCTGTAGACTTTTATTTCTATATTCTTGTAATAAGAAAAAAATTCTTGGGGCCTAGTCGAACTTGTGCTAGATGTTCCACATGTATGTATGATTCACACATCTCAAACAGATCATCAAAGTCATCAAGTTCGTGAACAAATGGCTTTATTGTAACTTGAGTGGTGAAATCATGAATGAACATTTTAGGGTCGTACTGTCTAGGTGGAATAGTGTGGAGTTGAATGCCCTCGATTTGTTTGATTTCTTGGAAGCATGATTGTAATTGTCAAGAGCATAGACTCCACATTTAATAAGAAAATTTGGCTAATTAGCCTTTTTGGAGTCTTTCAAGCCTTTAGTCATCCCATGACCTATGGTATGATAAGCAATTTCTTAGGCCAAAAGCTTATCAGGAACATAAATAAGAAGAACATGTGGGTCCGTAAGACTCCCAAATACTCTGACATAAGTAAAATTATCTTAAGTAAACTAGATGCCAACAGTAGTGAAGTCTGCCCTGGCTTCTTGAGACAACTTGGGGGCATTTCAATAAAAAATTGCTTTGTACAAAGGCAACATTACTTTATTTCAAATTATGTAAAAACGAGGTTGGTACGTAGATTCTCATAATATATCATGATATAAGTGAATTGGTGTTGGATCCTTGAGTGTCCATTTCCATCGCATTGAAGGAAAATCAAAGAGAAACAAATGACATCCATAATATAGGCACTCATATAAAAAGCTAGCACAATTCTCTCTGAAACACTGTAATTTTGCCTATATTATAGGATTTTGGATGCAATATTGTTGGACAAGATAGTAGCCCAATCCATAATTTGAGATTTAGAAGCAACTTGAATCAAGGGAACCCATTCAACTGTAATTTTTTTTTTGTTCGGAGAACTGAACGGTCTATATATCATAGTTCTAACATAACAGAATGAACAAGAAAGAGAAGATAAACAATACATACCCTTACTATCATGCTTGTGCTTGCTTGGGTCTTGTCTCCATTGTCTAATGGGCTCTGACTCTATTTTGTTCTTCTCTACAAACCTTTTAAGAAACTACTTGTGGAAAATCCTCTGTGGGTTTGGAAAATGATACATTCTCTTTCAATCAACAACTTTGAAGGATCCTACTATCATTTTCCTTGATGTCAAGAATGTCTTGTCTTCGATATTCACATTATAAATCATCCATTTGATCATATCCGCATAGGGTAGGATTTTAGGCCACGAAATAATTTGGTGAAGAAAGGAATTGGTGACATCAGAGAAGGTAGCCTCAGATGATGATGGGGCGTCCGTTATTGCTGGCTTGGCTGTTACTACCCTAGGGATTTCTTCTTCAAATATATTATAAATCGATTCCTAGGAGGAGGTACCAAAATTTGGCATGCATTTAGTGTATGTGAACAATGGAGCCATCTCTATTGCTTCTAGTTTGGACTGAGTTACTTCTGTTTGAAGAAACGACCCTTTTCCTTACTTTCTTGCTTTAGACATTTCAATAGAATGTAGTTTATTAGTATTAGCCTGCAGAAAGGAAACATAGAGGAATGTTTTAGATCTCCAAGGATGAAAGGACACATGGGATAAATACATATGTTTCAAATACCAACTTGCCAAGTAAATCAATTTCGTCAAACTAGGGACATTAAAACAGTTAGATTTGAAATTTAATGAAATATAAGTACACAAGGATCCTCATTTAGTGGATCTTAGTCAGGAGTTTCGTATCACAAATTTTCTTTGGAAGTGTTTCGTTTGAAGTGGCATTTCGATCTGCAATGCATGATTTTCGATATGCGATATCGCATACATCATATCAGAGATCAAGAAACGCTTCTTTTTATCATAATCACAACATAGAAATGTATGAGATAAGAAAAATATGGCAGGGATATGCGATTCATGATCTACGATCTGCAATGATGACGTGTCTCCATGGTGGGTCAGATGAAGCTTTATGTGTGGGAGAGAGTTTTCCTTTGTTTTCTTCGTTTTATTGAGAAAAGATTTATTTGTGAACAATATTTCGCATCACATCATTTGATAAAGGATATTATTGCGACTTCTAAGCATTTGCGATGCACTATTTTATTCAAAAAGTAAACCTATGTTATTCAACTCAAGCTTAAACCTAAAAGATAATTGAAAATGACATATTTTGGGGTTTTTGAATTTTTTTGAAATATAAATCTATTATGATTAATCTATTTATTATGAAACCTAAAGAAAAAATTTAAAAGGGTCCCCATTATTTAAATGTTGTAACTATAAATAATAGGGGATTGTTGAGTACCACAACAACTACAAAGAATACTACTTAGATAATAAATTATCTTTCATATTGCTTAGAGAATACTGCTTAGATATTGCTTAGTGTTGGGATGGGATCCTCTGGGTGAGTTTTGGGGTTAAAAACCCAAGTATTGATGTAAATTTTGGTAAAAGATGTAAAGTATCGGTAATTGTGGATGCAGAGCATGTAGATAGTTAGGAGTTAAAAGAGGTTTTAGCCCCTTGTATACATAAAGTCAAGTCAGTTTTGAGATCCACCCATGGTCTGCAGACCATGGGATTGTATGTAAAAAGCTATAAATAGGCATGTCTTAGAGAGTCTAAGGCATGTCTAAGTATGAGATAGGAAGAAAGGGAAAGTAAGTAGCAGGTAAATAGAAGGCAAAAGGCTTCACAGTTGAGTGCTTGTAGGCCTAGAGTAGTGTCCTACAGCTGAGTGCGCAGGGTAATTTTGAGTCTATAATACCCTATTGAAGATTAATATAGAAGATTGTTGGAGAATCTTTGTGTTTATCTGTTTAATTCTATTATTTATGTTTGTGATATATGTTGAGATGGAATAATGTCTTTATGAAATATCGATCTATTAATGTTTGACTCTATGGGATAAGTCTTATTAATTGTACGAAACACATGTTAAGTCCTTTCATGAAGATTATAATACATTTTGTTATGTTTATTAAGTACTTAAGTAGATCCACGCGAGCTCAGATCTAGGGGTATTTTCTGATGCGTGTAAGTGGATGATTCATCTGTTAAGGGTTCGCAAAGAACTATCGTATACCTTCACGAAGGTCTAGAGGTCGCTAAAGGGAGTTGCAGAGCTATGCCCTAAGGGCTTATAGATCTGTGTGAAGGTACATTTAGGGAAATAAAAGACATCACATTAATCTCTGGATGCAGAAAATTGGTTCCAGAATCCCCCATACTACTTTGGGTGCGACTTCAGCGTGCGCTATGCGGGTTGATGCCAAAAGGGCTAGTAGTGTAGGGTTTTGCTTGGCACAATTCGCTCTAAACCTAGGTCACGACCCAGTAAACCAATAAATGGTTTCGTTGCTGGGATTGAGATCTACTTAAGGAGATGTGTGATGTTGCATCATTGGAATCCGACCAAGAAGGAGATTAAGAAATGGTTGGATAGTAAAATTCATGAATTCATGGTGCAAGAGAACAAAAAACTACACCTGCCAAAGGAGCATTGGTTGGACAGATATTTGTACACAGAAATAAATGAAATTTTGTTCTGCACCTTCTCGATTTAACTAACGAGTGGATAGCTAGGTTGGTAGATGACCAAGGAAGGTTGAGGCTTGACAGTCCAATAGTGTGGACTTCGGAGCTAGTGTGAAGGTTGGAAGCCTCTGAAGACAAGATCATGCACATTGTTGACCACTGGCTTGATTGAATTATAGGATGATTTGTTATAGAGTTCGCAGTTGATAATTCAGTCAGCTATAGCGAAGAAGAGCGATGCTTCTTCAAGGGACCACGAGGTAAGTATCTAAAATCTCTGAACACCTGGATTAAGATGCTATCGTGTGAAAAATGGGTTATGCCATTTCCTTGATGTTTGGAGCTACGCGAAGTGGAAAACTCTTTAGAAATTGAGAGAATGTAGGTCTTGAATATAGCTCGTTGATTGGACCCCCTTTGGGCAATGACGAGGGGATGGTACAGACCTCACCACGAAGTGATGTCTAGCATATAAGATAGGGTTTTGATAGATACATCATCCATCGACTCCAACTCCACCTTCACCTCCATAGCATACCCCTTCACCCACACCTCCGCCACCACTACCTCTCTTCAACATGTAAAACTCAATCAGGCTACCAATTTTCAAGGGTATAGGGAGCGAAGATACAAATTAGTTCTAGTTTGTTGTGAATGTTGTATGCACCGCACAATAGATTACTGATGATAACATAAATAAGGCGCAGTTAGTTACTTCCCTGCAGGATCGTGCATTGATGTGGTATATTAAGTATTATGTTGATGATCCTCTAGCGACGCTAGTAGAGACTAAGGATGCTTTAAACAAAGAGTTTAGTAAGCCTAAGTCTAAGTCACAGTCAGTAGTTGGATTTAAAAAAATCATGATGAGGGTTGATGAAATGTCTTGGGAGTTAGATCAAAGGTTGAAATGCATGATCTGCGAAGCTAATATGTAGCCCACAGATGGTCAACACCGTGAGTGGTTTATAGCCTCACTTATACCCCACCCAAGGATTGCTCTGTTATAGTAGAAGATAGGAACTTAGGCATAAGCCCTGGAAATCATGACGAGATTGCATGCAACACCCATGCCATATGCAACCTTGGGGGTGCAACAGATTCACTCCCAGTTGTAGAACGTTTGCTTGGAATTACAAAGTTTGAAGAAAGAGAAGGACACTAAACCTGAGGTGCGTGAGGAAGTCTGGTGCCTAAAATGTAAGAGCCAGGGGCATGATAAAGACCATTGTCCTATATTTGTGAACTATATCATAGGAGAGGGGTGTAGTGTCCTATCTAGGGTGCTAGACTGGGCTATATTTATTATCGACCAGGGTGCGTAGACTTAGAGGCGTGTGCCTAAAATATATAGACATAAAGGATCTAATCCTAACCTACTCCTAATACAATGCTATGATTTGATTCAATATCAAACTATCAACTAAATATCAACTAAGTATCAAACTATGTATCACTATCAACTAAGATTCAATTCGTGAAACGCTGTGTATCACTGTAATTAAAGATTTTGGTCTCCTTACAGAGACATCAAACATAAAACCTCTGTTCAGTGCTACTCAACATTCATGAACATTCATTAACAATCATGCAAAGTGAAAATCGTAATCATAAAGTTCATGACAGTGCTTTACAAGGTAACCCTGGATCGAATCCCTTACAGGATATGATTAACGATCCAAATGATAATATATTCAAGCGCATGCATAAACATGTGAACAAACGCATTCATAAATATATAAACATGGACAGGAATCGATTTAATCACTGCGCATATATATCAATATCAAATACGACTGTAAATGCAATTAAAATGACAACAGTATACCATGTACGCAGGGCCCGTTCGCGTTCTTGGTATACTAAGCTTGTTATCCCACGATCACCAAATCAAAACAACGCACTGTGATTATAATGCAAGTCTGTTTGTATTAAAGTCGAAGCTCTGTTCGTGAAACAATAATAGTGATAAAAATGTAACCGAACATACAACTGGTTCTGACTTATATTTACATATGGTTCCACATCCCTTGAAAATAGATGTACATTCATGAGCGGCTGTTGCTGCTTTTACCAAAACACTATTTTGAAAATGTTTCTATCCTAGCTGACATATAAAAAAAAGGAAACAACTAAAAATTGATTTGGACTGTGACTGTGTGCTGTTGCTGCCTTTGTCGCCAACATGCCATAGTTGACCAGTTGTTGACCGCGCATGTAGGAGGGTTGTTTCCGCTGCGGGATAGGTGCTTTTCCATGCTTGGACATTCCACTTTTCACCCATACCCTTCGCTCTAGCCTGGCTGTCATGCCACATGTCAAACAATAAGCCATTTACAGGATGTTGGGACTTCCTGTAGTCATTTTTCCCAAAAACTCCTAATTTATTAACACAAAACCATTAAATCAATTTAAATGCAATTCAATAACTATAAGACTATTAATTAATCAATTTCCAAGGCATCTGAGGGATAAATGATGAAAAGAGGTAGGTGATTGTCATGTTTTTGGAGGGAAAAAGGGGTCATAGAATGGTACCAACATCTCTCCCCGACTTAATGAATTAGCATGTCCTCATGCTAACCCTGAAGTGCT